>OY986041.1:56700572-56900046 GCA_963920215.1 Nineta flava
TATTTTATCGGATCAAGCAACGATCCATGCGGTACCTACAATTGACATTCAGTACAGTTGGCAATACCTATGGAAATTATTTATAACTAATGCATCGTCTTATGGCAACTAATAGTTTGCACAGAAACGACCGTTTGAAATGCTCACTAAGATTTTCTGATTTAACGGTATTAAATCATTTTTATGGAATAAAAACGCTGTAACAATTATCAAGGAATTAATATGATTTCGTTGTGGTAAATATTAATAAATAAATAGCAAAATTCCTATTTTTTTTTTCTATATTATCAAATTCAAAAACAGTGCTATGGAACACTCTGTATATCTTTAAGAGTAAACTCAACTTATTTAGACTTATTACAAGTCCTTTGAAAATTTATCCGATCCCAATGGTATTCGTGTAGGTTTTCCACGTACCATTAAAACTTCTGTACTTAACATTAAAAGTTAAACGAAAAATGTATTTAATTTTGTTGAAGTTCTGTATTCAGGTGTTAATCTTCTTCAAATTAACAAATTAAAGAAACAATTACCTGACAACGAAATAGTTAGAAAAGCTTTATATTTCTATTAAATATTCGATTTGTTTTTTAAACCCTATTTATATAATAAATTATCTAACCCCGTATATATATAAAATTATTATTCATATGTTTATTATTTGTGTATACTTAGCGTCACAATACAATACTTGTCAAATTCCATTTCGGTTACATAATACAAATATGTTCTAATCATATTTGTATTATGTAACCGAAATACTTTACTAACTTATGCTTTACCAACGTATACTTTATAGACAAATGCCTTGAACTTTTAATTAAATATAGATAAGAAAAAATTAACTCGTCAAACCCGTCCATTTCCGAAAGTCCTCAAGTACGTCCGTTCGACCGTAAACACGATTATTTGGAAACGAAAATAGATAGCTAACTGAAAATATGTGTGCCTAAGCTAAAAATTAACTTGAAGTTCGCGGACGGACAAAATCAGTTAGTGCATCCTCCCCTCAATTAGGGATGTTTATTATTGAAACCGTACATGATTTCATCTCAAACATGTGTATTTATTCTTGATTACAAAAACAAATATGTGTGCAGCATCTATAAACACTGGTTTGTTTATTATATCTCAAATTTTGCCCCTATTCCTAGAACATTTGTTTGTATTTTATAAATACGTATTTCGACTACAATATAGTCAATCTCTGAATCCATATCCCAGAGATATTTACGATTAGCTAATTCATACTGATGATGACTACATTGTAGTCGAAATACGTATTTATAAAATACAAACAAATGTTCTAGGAATAGGGGCAAAATTTGAGATATAATTTCAAAAAACCTAGAGTTCTCTTTGATTATTTTAATAATCTTTACTAGTTTGTTTATACATGTATTTAAACTTTTCGTCAGAAAGTACAAAACGTTGAAAAAGACTTGTATTTAGTCCTTTAGTTATCCGTCATATTTTAAAAAACCTGTACACTGTATACTAATATGATTTTTAAGAAAAAATATTTTTTTTTAAATCCAAGCACAAAAAATATTCACACACGCAAATACGGTATTCCTCGGTAAAAATATGTTAGGGAAACCCGTGGCACAACGGGTGCCGGGCGGCATGAGGTTTGACGGTTATGGGTGTCAACGGGATGCTACTAGCGCGCGGCAATACATTGCACTGGACCAATCTGTGGGTGTTTAACTAAGACATTCATGTTTTGTTTAGTTTTCTTGGTCGTTGGTACGGGAAGTTTTAGTTTTGTGATTTTTTGCTCCTGTATTGTAACTTATGATGATTTTGTAATCAAGATGACATATACATACTTGATTACATTAAAACTTCAGTTAGTATATGCTTGAAGTACGTTTAATTGTCTTAGCTTGGTGTAGTTAAATGTTTAATCTTACCTCCCAAACCTACATCATGTATCTTCGGCTAAACGGGTGAGGTGGAATGAGGTAACCCATTCAGTCCAACGGAGTACCCTATTCTGACAAAATGTTTTATAATATCTTTTAGCAGACACAACTGGCATCAGACTTGATAGGCCCTTAAGTGAGCCATTTTGACCAAGAGGCATTTTGTGCATATTTTTTCTGCATTTCCACTAGTTTTATAAGTTTTTATAATAACCTGTCCTTACCACCCCACCTCGTTGTTACTTACAATTTTATTGTATTTTTGTGATTTTAATATTATAATGTGTTCATAGAAAAATTAGCAGCTCTCTTAATAAACACTTTTGTATTTGTAGCCAGATTATCAACTTCGTACCCGTTCCCCTATACCTTTGGAAACTATGTAGCCTTGCCGAAAATATATATGTATATATATATATATATATATATATATATATATATATATATATATATATCTGTGTAACCAATAAACCGAAATTTCAGTTTCTTTAAATCTTTAATGAATGATGAAACTGATTTAATAAAATAAACCGTGCAATATTCATTATTTTGCTTGGTAGTTGTTGGCCCAAATGGAATGAAAATATGTGTAGTGCATATTTTTTCTGATGATCTAATTTTTTGTCTGATTGAAGCCGATTATTAGATATGTTGTAATAAAAGTAACATTCGTGTTTGAACTTTTAGCTACGGAACTAGAAATAGAAAATGATTTCTAAAACCTTTATGTAAATTCTTCATAAGAAAAGAGCTATTAAAACCCAGAATAAGCACAACAAACAATGTATTAAAATTATACAATGCGAAATTATACCATAGAAAGGCAAGAGATTGTTCACAATTGAATAAAAAGAATAATAATAATAACATGAAGCATTGTTTATGATGATAATAAATTTTTGTTAAAATATTATATTTTATGAAGCTATTAGTGTAGCCGCTGAATGAAGTTAAATTTGCAAAATATGAGAGCCATGTTAATACTTGATAAATGATTGATAACGTGTCAACTACTAATTTTGTCTTAAAACGTGCTAAATTTATTCTATCGATAGTTTATTTGCCCTCGACTCTCTACAGTTAAACCTCGATTACATTGAGCGAGTTTACAAGCTGCAAGTTGGCAAATTGACTATCTGCTAGTAAACTCGTCCAGTGTAATCATGTTCACTAGCCGATTAGCAGATTGTAAAATATCTGCGAGTAAAGTTGGCGTGTGGGATTGTTAGCTAGCCGTGTGTCATCATAGTTGCTAGTGAACTAGCGACGAGTAACTCGGTGGTTCCTGGTTTCAGTGTCTAAAAAATGTTGGCTACTGGGCGACTGAAAATTTTTGTGTGTCATCATCACTATTCCACTAGCCGCCGATGCGTCCGTTTTAAAACTCCAACTAGCAGTTTGTAAACTCGCTTAAAGTAATCGAGCCTTTAGTAATTTGTTACCCGGACACGAGAAAGATGTGGATAATAACAAATTATTCAGTACTCGTTATGGATAATTTTGTCTTGGAACGTGCGTGAATTGATTATTTTAACTATGGACTTGTATTTACAATAATTTACTAAGCTTTCCACATCGACTAAAATTCTTGGATTAAAAAATTAAACATTTAAAAAATGTCACATTTAACCAATTGAACTAAGGAAATTTTTTAACAGCTAGATGATGAAAATTGAAAAATTATTACATTTAAAAAATATCAAATGAAACATTCGTATATGTGTAGAAAATAGAGGAATTGTTTTCAAAACTGAAAATGGATGTTAAGATTTTATCGGAGCTTTACGTTTTGCGTTACCCTGATACAAAAAAATACACTTATGGCCATTGGTGGATCTACGTGTGTATGTATGTATGTATGATTGCATGATTGAAGAACGTATGCAACTTGTTATACTTTAACTTTATGAAACGTACGAAACTTTAACTTTAAATATAATATTGCGTTCTCACGCGACTCATATTTTAATTTCAGTTTCAAAGACTTTTTCAAAAAACGATTCGATAATTTGTGTTTTGATTATTACACTTCTTAAGACCTAGATTTTCACATAGGTACTTGTCATTATACTAATTTTGTTAGAAAGAGTAGTTTACTGATGATCAATTAGAACCCGGAAGCTACAGACCAATTTCATTAACAAACCACCTTTGTAAAATTCTTGAACGTATGGTTGCAAACCGTCTCCAATGGATCATAGAGTCACAAAATTTATTGAGTTCTAAACAGTTTGGGTTTCGAAAAAATAGATCTACTTTGGATTGTATTAGTATTTTAGACACAGACATAAAAACGGCTTTCTGTTGTAATCAGAATTTAAATGCAGTCTTCTTTGACATAGAGAAAGCATTCGATACCATTAAACGCAGCAAAATCATGTCTATGTTGCACCGGTGGAGGATTAGAGGAAATCTGCCCAATTACATACAAAATTTTTTATCAGAAAGGATACTATGTGTAAAAATCCAAAATCAATATTCTTCAAAATACCAATTAAAAGATGGAATACCCCAAGGATCAGTACTATCCACAATATTATTTAATATTGCAATAAATGACGTCACGGAAGAGATTCCATATCCAATACGTACAATACTTTATGCAGACGATCTTTTGATATATATATTCTAACATCTGATCAAAATTATGCCCAGAAATACCTCCAAAAAGCAATCAATAATATACATAAATGGAGTAGAGACAATTGCCTTACACTATCCTCTTCTAAAACGAAAATGATCTCGTTCCACAAAAAAACAAAACATATCTTAAATTTAAAACTAGGAAGATTTCTAATTCAAAATACTTCACAGCACAGATTTTTGGGTTTATTATTCCAGGAGAAGTTAAATTGGAAAGGACACATTTCACAGCTTAAAGCCAACTGCTTGAAAACATTAAACATCATAAAAATTCTCGCCAACAGACACATAGGCTCTGACAGACAAACTCTGAGTAAAATCTATCATTCAACACTTCTTAGCAAAATGGATTATGGATGCTTCATTTATTGTTCTACAAAATCCCCAAAATCGACTAAACCACTTGACGTTGTACATAACTGTGCGCTTCGAATAATCTCGGGTGCGTTTCGGACTACCCCAATAATCAGCCTTATGTGTGAAACAGGAGAACCATCTCTAACTGATAGAAGAAAATTCATCACCCTCAAATATTATTCAAAAATCATTCAAAACCAAACTAAACCTTTGTCGCAAAATCTTTCATCATCACTTCTCCACCCATCATTTAGCAAACAAAAAAAAAACCCTAATCCTCTATCACTCATTATTGAAAACATCCTCGATGAACTAAATATCCCTAAGGAATTATTTCTCCAAATATGCCAGAAAAGACCGTTACCCTCAAAACCTCCTTGGGATACTAAAAGAAGTAAAATAAATTTAACATTAGGTGTGACGAATAAAAATGAAACCTCAATTGTTCAGTATAAACAACAATTTTATGAAATGATGCAGACTAAATATCGTGATTCAATAAAAATTTACACAGACGGGTCTAAAAATGAAGTGTCAAGTGCGTGTGCGGTTATAACGAGTGATAATGAACTTAAATTTAAACTTAACCAAATATGTAGCGGGTTTACTGCTGAAGCATTTGCTATATGGCAGTCTCTTAAGTTTATTCAAATCCAAGCTAATATCCAAAACAAAAAATATGTTATAATCAGCGACTCAATGAGTGCCCTAAGAGCCATCGAAAATCGTAAAACACCAATGGCCATCATACAACATATTCAAAATACGATATATTCCATCGCCACAACAAATGTACATTTAGACTTTCTTTGGGTTCCTAGCCATATCGGAATCGAGGGCAATGAAAGGGCCGACATCGTCGCCTCTCTAGCCCACGAGGATGGGCGTGATGTAGACGTAATAACTTTTGAAGACCTCATACTTCACATTAAAAATAAAATACAACAAAAGAGAAATGAAAGTTGGTTAAATATAGTCGGAAACAACAACAAATTAAGAAAGATAAAAAACACCACAAACTATTGGGCATCATCGAACCAGAACAATAGGAAACATGAAGTCGTTCTGGCCCGTTTGAGAAATGGTCATACCAAATTAACACACACATACATAATGAAAAAGACCCCGAGACCAAATTGCCAATACTGCAATATTCCTATAACAGTTGAACATATTCTAACCAACTGTATACAATTTCAAAATGAAAGACAGTCAACTGAATTACCACCCACAATTCAAGAAGTTCTAGGCGATAACCCCCAAACATTGGAAAAACTTTTCAAGTTCCTGAAACTAACAAAGCTGCTTCCACAAATATAGAAGATCACAACTTAGTCCAATTAGTGTAACTTATCACTTATTGTATTGTTTGGATAACCAATGTAGTTGAAAAGGCAATACAATGTTAATTAGTTAAAAAAAAAAAAAAAAAAAAAAAAGTATAAAGAATTTTAGGGACCTAGGGACCTAGAGGTACACAATTTTAAACTTAGATATTATTAGAGGATGCCAAATCGATAGTATTATAGAATTTCAAAAATTATTCCCGACAAAAATATGAACAACTTCGCAAACAAAATAAACTAAGTTGACTTGCTCGATAATTTTCAATATTTCGTTCAAATTCAATTTTTAACGTAAATAAATACCATTATGTGTGTATATATTCTACGCCAATGTTAAATTCAATGATATATATTAAAGTATTTTGTTAAAAACTGTATCCAGAGTTACACATCAGATTGTTTGGTGTATTATAGGTATTTATAAAATGACTTAATTTGTCTATTTCCGCATAACCGTCTGTTTGTCCAACCATCAACTCAAAAAACAAAAGAAATAAGGAGCTGAAATTTTGTGCGCTAAAAATTAAGTTCAAGTTCGTGATTGAGCAAAATTGGTCCGTGAAACGACTGCCCCATCTATGTCAGGTGGTTAAATATATATCTTTGAAACCGTAGGAGAAATAACAAAAATTTAAACACAAAAAATGTTCCTTTGTGGAAAATAAACAAATTTTGTTTAAAATTGTTGTTGTTTAAAATTTGTTTTTTTTTGTATAAACTCAATATATATCGGGTGTTTAAGCACTCAATTAGTTGTTACTTTCATTTGTTTTTTATATTCATAATTGTCAAAAATTTGTGCTGAAGCATTTCATCACGTTAGGGGAAGGATATTATTTACATACGTACGAGACATCATTGGCATCTTCTCGGCTTTCTTGGAAGAGCTTGTACCACTTATAAACTTTTTTTTACTCAAAGTAGACTCACTGTATGCTACTGTCAACATTTTGAGTGGTTTGGAGCACTTAATTCGATTGTTTACACAAAATTTCAAATTCTTTAAAAAATTAAAAAATAAAATCGCCGAGCACAGCAAACACTTCTAACATTTATGCCTCTCACAAACAAACAAAGAATGCTACACGAGTTGAAACTGTGAACATATGTTTGAGACGAGTGTACGAATACAACAAAATTTAAAAAAATCGATAATCGAATGACAATTCGATAATCGAATTGATAATAAAAGAGTGTATGTGTTCACATGGCTACGGCAAAAGGGCTAGATGACTCATAGAACCAAAATATAATGTCATAGAATGTGCAATCATGGTTTTCCAATTTTTATATTTTATATCTTGTCTCATATATTGCAAAGACACTTTCTTTCAAAAATCAGACTATATTTGTATTATTTTTTAATATTGTTTACATTTAATTTCGTTTTAAAAGTATTAATAATACCGTTCGTTTTTAATGTTGCGATATGGTCGTTTCTTATTTAAATTTTTAATGTATAAATATACATTTAAAAAAAATGTTTTATGATGCCAATTTTATATCAAACGATGAAACCAATTATGATTTACTCTGTTTTATTGACATCCGAAATACGAATTTTAGAACATTATGTTTTATATCTAGTTTAAAATCAAATATGTTATCAACAATGTTGCGGACAATGCTGCCAATAACAGTTCAAATAAATTTTACACGATTTGTTAGAAACTTTTTATTACTTAGTTTTTATATAGCTATTTTCATTTGTTTAATTTTCAAATTGTAGCAGCACTACTGTTAAATTTAATAGTCAATAAAACTAGGAAACGCTAAAACAAGTGGGCTAAAACGCTAAAACAAGGACAGCTATAAGTATCTTGGGAAATATGTTTAATTCTAATAACAATCATAAAACCTATTTTATAAAACTTAAAAAGTTTGTTACTAATAATAAGATAAAATAGTTAATTAAATATTGAAATGTAAAAATTGGTGAAACTGTCACCAAGTTCGCAACGAGTAACATATCCTGAGACCAATATAAGAGTCATTTTAATAAGAGTAAGGTTAACTGGAGTAAACTTGAATGAAAGAAATTTTAACAAGTAATTTCAATAAAATTTATTATATTTTAATTTGAATTTATTTTAGTTAATTTTTTATTTAATTTTATTTTTGTCTATTGATCTCGACTTTCATCTATTTCTAATTGTCAAAAAGTAAATTACGTCTAGCTAATGTATACTGATGATGACTACTTTGTAGTCGAAATACGTATTTATAATACAAAATAACTGATCTAGGTAAAGGGGCGAATTTGAAATTTTATTTCAAAAACCTATAGTTCTCATTAATTATCATTTGACAATATAATATATCATTATTTGTGTATACTTAAGCGTCAATGATATGTAAAAGTTAACCTATACGTCAGATTATCTTTGGTGTAGTGGTAAGCACGCTGGGTTAGCAATCCAGAGGTCCGAAGTTCGATTCCTGGTTGATGAGTTAATTTTTTCATATCAATATTTAATTAAAAATTCAATGACGTTTGTCTATATAGTATACGCCAGCTCTCTCGTACCATGTCTTAAGTAACAGTTTGCCAATTATTAAGAAAAACAAACAAGGCGGTTAATTTTAGTAACCGGCTATGCTTGAGAAGGTTTTCTGCGGTTTCCTTCATGAACTCCAGATGAATATCGGCATAGTTCCTATTACAGTCGGTTGCAGCCGCACATCTTACCAATTTCTAGTCTACACACAAAAATGCCTTCCACTCCACTCACATCCTTACATCCTTAGGCATCACAATGGACCTTATGTTCGAAGTGTAGCCCATCCAGGGCAGCCGCTACAATTTATCTATCTATGTCTTAAGTAATCTTGTGGCACTTAAGTATAACAGATAAATGGAATAGGGTTCCTAAAAATTTATGTGTGGTCTGTTTAGCAGTATTGTAGTGAAACTTGACGAACGAACTTAAATGCAATTAATACGATTAATGCCTTTGAAATACCTACAGGAAAATGTTAACCACAACTTGGGACAAGTATTGCACTTGCTGACATATTTTCATATTTTAAATATATATATATATATATATATATATATATATATATATATATATATGTCTATGTATATATAGAGGTTACTTATATAGGTTACATTATTTCTAGTTGTTGAAAACGTTGGTTAATACTGAAATTAAGGTTGTGATATGATAATATAACATTTAATGTCCTGTGTATAGTAAACTCACTCATAATACAATGTGGAGTAAACTAGGTCATTTCAAATTGGTATAAAATATAAAAACATTGCATTTCTTAAAACATCTGATCTTCATTTTAATAGCGAAAATTGTCAAAATATAAACATGTTTGCCTAGAGACGAATTTTTCCTTTTGTGGTTTTCATAAATATGAGAACTAATGTTTATAATTTTAAAGTTTTTTTTTTTTCATTTTACTTGTTATTCCTTTATATATATATTTATATACATATATATATATACATATATATATATATATATGTATATATATATATATATATATATATATATATACATATATATATATATATATATATATATATATATATTTATATATATATAAATTTTAGAGGCGGTGATTTTCGACATCTACTATGTGGGATCTTTGGGCATTTGAAGAAATTTTTCAGGAAATTCGCTATAAAAATAATCTATGAAATAAATCAAATTTTCATTGTAAAGTTTTCAAGTTTTAATATCCAGTTTAACCCATTTGGATTAGCATAGTCGTTAGTATTCATAATATTAGTGACTAAATTTCTACTATTATCTGTAAGGGCCGTGTCATGCATCTTTGCATATACGCACCCGTTTGATGTAAACGTTATGCGCCTACGAGAATTAGCCATGTCAAATGGTTGGAGTAACATTATAAAATTTTGGTCTCTGGCCCTTGTACCAACCCATTATCTTAGTTTAACGAGGTTTTAAATTTGGAAAATATGCGCTTGCGAAGTTTACTTTTATATTCTATGATGTCTTTCTATTATGTCTTTCTATAATAACAAGATTGCAAGAAGCTAAAACACGGTTTTCTTATCACCAAATTTTTATGGTTTATTCAAATACACTTTTATTGTTTTATTTTTATATATTTTACTTTTATTACGCATTCAAAAACTAGACAGAAGATTATTCAGATAAACCTCAATATAAACCTTAGATGAATGCTTTTTACTATTATCTTTTAAATAATCAATATATATTTTTTTTAATTCAGGTCAAATCATTTTTTAAATTAAATTATGTTTGTGTATTGAAATGTAATGGTTAAATGGTGTATTGAAAAAATAAACAATACAAATTCGACGATCCATACAGCTACATCACCCCATTATACTTCGTTGCATTGTATGGATGTAGCAATTATCAACTATACTTTATCATATTTTCTAATTGTTTATGTTTCTCCGGAAGGATTAGTTCAAATATGTTTGCACAACCAAGTTCCAACAATACGCCTGATGCACTGTTTTTCTTTAGAAGATGCTGTGTCGTTTTAGTAGAGAAGTTAACATTTTAGAATACTCTGCAAGTATTAAGGTTGTATGTGCAGTTATGACTGAAATATTGACATCGGAAACCATATATTTTGTAGATCATTTATGCCCTTAGAAATTGTGGATCAACAAGTAAGTTGACACTATTTTCAGATAAACAAGAGACATTTAGGTTAGTTTACAACTTCAATATTATAGATGTGGTGTATTTAAAAAAAAAGGTCATATCATCTATGAGTCTGCGGATCGAAATATTAAAATCACGAAACATCAAATATATGTTATGCCCGATTCCGTGTCATCCCAAAATAAGAATTTATTGTGTGGTTCTTCCAGACCTATATGCCTTCCACCCCAAAAAATGTTATGTTCTTACTATTTTTCTGTTCCTTCATACACAAAAATCCTAATTTTCTCATCCTTCATACACAAAAGATATCAATGGGATTGTGTTTGAAACTGATAGAATAATCTGCTGTATCATGTGTAATGTTACAACCGGATTTTCCATGACAATTCCACAAATAATAATAATGATAAATAATAATGGGGGTTTACCTCCATTTCTCAGACACTACGGTCCATAACAGAGGTCACCCACATCATTATTTTTTAATCCTTTATTAATTTTGTAACTAAATTTTTTTATGATGCGAATGGAGGACAAGGATTTGTATGTAGACTAGGAACTGGTTGGGTGTTCGACTGCAGACGACTTTGATAGGTACTATGCCGATATTCATCTGGAGTTCATGAAAGGAAACTGCAGCAAACCTTCACAAGCATAGCCGATTACTTCATTCTTGTCCATAAGCAGACCGTTTAGTCAATTATCCGCCCCATTAATTATAATTGACAAACTGTCACTGCCGGGATTTGAACTCGTAACCTTCCAGTTCCAAGTAGAGCGCCTTAACAAGTGCGGCTACATGGCTGTTAATTCCCACAAATAATGGAAGTAGTATAGTCAGGTCTCTTCTGGTGCAATAGTTCCAATTTTGACCACCGGAGTGTCAAGTGGAGCTGCGATCGCATGCTCAGATGACGTCAGAGTAGTGGTTCAGAACTTTGCTAAGAAACTGGTGACAAGAGATAATAACGTTGTGACTTGATTTGTAATATGGTTAGCACTGTACATATGTTAATGAGTAGCTGAGATCGTAGTTACTAGCGCGTAGTTAAGGGATAAAAAATCACTTAAATGCATATAATTAACGATAAATTATTCTAATTTAAGTGTTCAGTGAATATACTGCAGTTGGATCAAATCTAAGATCAGTAGGCATTTGTAGCCAACAATTAATAGATAAATTTAGATTTATTATGTAGCATTTTCCCCATCTTCTTCTTACGGAATATTCTAATCTGGTCATACTATCATGGGTAGGAATTGGGAGTGTAGGTTTATAAAAACCTTAGAGTTTATATTAGAGAAATATTTTCAGCTATAAAATAAAATATTGTGTTGCTCCACAAATGTTCGTGTTACATTCGTGTAATTTTTCAAGTTTGAATAGAAGGACAGTTCAAGTCCACTGAGTATATAGCTTAAGTGTCAAATCTTTCTCTCAAACGACTCATATATGCTTATCGACAGACGTATTTTCATTTATAACTTTCTTGAAATAGGACATCGTTAATTTGATAATATTGTTATTTCTTTTAACAACAAACGTAGTGACTGATAAATGATATGTTGACGATATATATCTTTATATGTTTCATCATGGATTAAAAACTGAAAAACATGAAAAATCAATTTAAAACAAAGTTATAAACATGTTTGAAAAGTTTGAAAAACAGTAAAGAACAAAATTTTTAAGTAGGTAATCTAAAAGAATACATTTAATTATTAAAAACTATTTAAATAATAACATATGGAAGGATTATATTTATTCACAATATTGTAGACGTGAAAACTAACTCATAATTTAAAATACAAAGTTGTCCTTATACACCAACAAATTTTGTTTAAAACATTTTTTTTTTCAAATTTGAATTCGGTACAAATCAATTATTAATATATATATATATTTAACTGTTTTTATGTCTATACATCCATTGTTAGTTTGGTTGCTTTTCGGTAATGTTAGACTAATGTACGTGACAAGTGTTTACTTAAATTTTAGCGTTTACTTAAGGTAGCGTTTACTTAAGGATGTTCCAGCATACTACCACTTTTCGACAGATTTTGCTAATTTTTTTTCACAGGCTTAAAATAATGTTTTTAATAAATCCCGAACTTTCAGAATTTTTGAAAGTTTAGAACGCGAGAAAATTAATATCAAAGTTATCATTCTCTCTCACTCTCTCACTCTCTCACTCTCTCTCATTAGAAGCATGTAAAACTTCATGCCCGCCCAACTATTATCTGTTATATTAGAAAAAATAATCGACAGAATTAAAAAAAAAACTAGGAGAGAAAAGCTAAATATTTATTATATAAATTTAAAAAAAAAAAAACCGTGTGTTACAGTTTTGTTTTCGAAATATAAAAGTTTAAATTTATTTATTTTCTTCAAATCAACATTATTTTGTATATGTGAACAGTGTATTTTCTATGTGTTGTATATGTGTGTTCATGTATTTGTGCTATAATAAAATCAAACCGGTTTGTTGTGCTGATTGCATAAAACAGTGCTGGAACGTCCTTAATTAACTGTTTTATATAATCAGGACAAAAACCCAGTCTGCTTTTATTATAGAACAAATACATATATACACATACACAACACATAGATATAGTCACTATTCATATATACAAATTAATGCAATTTTGAAATAAAAAATAATTTTAAACTTTTATATTTCGAAAACAAAATTGTAAAACTAGATTTAAAAAAAAAATTATTTAATAAATATTTATCCTAGTTGTTTTTTAAATTCTGTCGAGTATTTTTTTAAATACAATAGATAATAGTTAGGCAAGGCTGAAGTATTACATGCTTCTATTGAGAGAGAGAGAGTGAAAGAGAATGATTTCTTTGCTATTAATTATCTCGCGTTCTAAACGGTCAAAAATTTTGAATCTTGCGAAGCTTGTGAAAAAATCTGTCGAAAAGTAGAAACATCCTCAATCTATGTTTTGTAATCATTCCAATTGGTTTTTGAAAAACCAAAGCTATTAAAATTTTTGAAGGGAAAAATTTAAAGATATGTTCTATGTCTTACAGTTTGGGAAATAAAATTTAGGTGGAGAATGAGGTGAAACCGTTAGGTTCATTATCCACTTTGAAATGTCATATCAGTCCAAACCATATACTTAAAAATTTGCAACCCATCGCATATCGCTGAAAATCAATTACTTTGCAAAAAAATGTTAGATCCTATTTTTATTTAAACTTCGATTTACTTTAGATTTGAGACAACAATGTTTCCGGTAAATCGTATAGCTTTTTTTATTTCGACCCACTTTACTCACCTCCTGGCATATCCCCACTTTGGCAACACATTCTACTTTAAAAAGTATTGTTCAATGAATTTCTGTACCATTTTTATCCCTTGAACCAAAATTGTTAAGGATTCATTTAAATTGAATCATTTAATTTCAATGCCAGGCATATACGCCTTCTACCTCGAAATGGCCATGTTCTTTAATTTTCTGTTCTTGAGCTTCTCATCCTTCAAAATATATCAAGGGGATTGTGCTCAAAACTGACAGAAGAATCTGCTGTATCATGTATAATGTTACAACATGATTTTCCATGACGATTCCCACAAATAATGGAGCAAGAGATAATAACGTTGTAACTGGATTTGTAATATAATTACTCGTAAAATATATATGTGCTAGGTAAATTTTAGAGCAACGTACACATGGTCTCAAAAGTAGCGTTCTTTTTCAAAATTTTATAATACATTTGTGTCTTATTCATTTTGTTTTCGAAAAAATGATGCTTGGGATAAAAGTTGTTCAGTATAAATTTCCCAACATCTTTTATCCCAAACATCATTTTTCAAAAACCGAATAAATAAGACACAAATCAATTATGAATTATTGATAACGATAATTTTGTGGCCGTGGCAATAAAATTTACGTTATCAAATTAAAATAAAATGACCAAGGTTTAAGAACAGATTTAGAGAAACTAATCAAAGAAATGATTTTTAATTCAATTTAGCAACGTCTCATCATAATTCAGCATAATCTAGTTACCAAACCCAGATTATTTAATTATAATTGTGAATACTTATTGTATCTAAATATAAATTATTTGAAAATTTTATGGCGATACTCTTCGTTAATAATCCAAAAGTTAGTTGTTTTATAAAGAATGGGTGTGTCGTTTGGTTTTATGTTTAAAGAACAACATCGAATAAAATACACGTTTCTAGTTTTTCGTTTCGTATACATTCGTCTTTAAGATAATAAAATTTATGACACACTTCAGCAACTAACAATTTATATATCTAGTAACCTTTTTTTGTAAATTAAAAGTGTATATTCATATACTGACTTTGATCATGTCTATTTTCTCTCCAGTTTTTATCTTATAGTATAGACGTATACTATCTGGTGGACGTATCTCGTAATTTTTTTGCGTATGTGTATGGTGAAACGCGTCGTGTACCGTGAAACGCGTTATTTAATCTAAATTTTACTCAAACAAACAATAAATTAAATTATAGTCAAATCATATGAATTCTACCCTTCAAAAGGGGTGTGACAGGAGCTTAGTAGGCGTTTCGTTCCTCAGACAAAATATTCCCGACAAAATATCGAGCTGTACGGGTTTGCGTGTTTTTGGGGGGTCAGCGTTCTATATGTTACAAATATCGTGGCAAAAATTATTGAAATTAAATATGGTAACTAAGACAACCGAGTACTACAATCTTTCACTTCATCGGTCATATCCCGAGGGTTTGCGTGTTTTTAGATTAGGACGTAAAATCCTATATATATATATTTATATATATATATATATATATATATATATATATATATATATATATATATATATATATATATATATAGGTATTTAATTTGTACTCAGTAGTGCTCTTGGTTGCTGATAAGCAAAGAACTTTAAATCCTGTCTAACTAAAATGTCTTGTAAATATATGCTATTAGATAACAATTCCAAACTACCTTCGCAATACTGAGATGAGACAATGTAATTTGTAAATATAGAGGTTTTGTGGCGTACACAATCATAAATTTTCATGCAACCATTACTGTCATTAGTGACGCCACACCTATGAAGTCTATTTAGCCTTACATTTTTTTATTATGAATTTTAATGTCACTTTAATCTCACTTTATTGGAATAATATTTTTATTATACATAAGTCTCTAAATCAATTAACTATAATAAAACGAATTACACCAATTAAGACTAAACAGAAAATAAAACCAGAAGTAAATAAAAGCAATTCGAATAAAATGATGTATTATGTACTACTTAATGAATGAATCATGTAATAACAATAGTTAAGAACAATGGTTCATTAATTATTTATTTATTAAAGCATACTAAACCACAGCACAACTGAAAACTAGGCTAACTAAATAACATTAGGATTTTATTTTGGGGTCGGTGAAAGTAGGTATACGTGCTACATTTTTTTTATGTTATGTATGTTAAAATCAAATTAAATATACATGAGTAAACATGGTAGTCCATTGTTTTTATCTCTATAGAGAGATTACAACGTGATATATTTCTGGAAATGTATTCGACTTCCAAAATCTACGTTCGGTTTTCACCAGATCTTTACGTTTTTGGAAGCTTTGATGCCAAAAATACCATTTCTGATCGGTTATCAATGTGTGGGAGATTTAATAATTAGAAATTTCTCTCAAGAAAATGGGATTTCATTCGGAGAACTTTCAGATTCACAGAATTATTGTATACAGAGATTTTTTGACTTTCGCATCAATGTTTCCCTTTTAATTTCTGGTGGAAACCCTACACGACTGTAATATACAGACAATCCACTTAGGTGTAATGCTGAATATACCCATCGAGATATCAAAAATGCAGGCACTGCATAATAATGTTTTAAAATGTTTATTATTGGCAATGATTAACAACTTAGTGGTTTGGAATTCTAAACTTGTGCGAAGTAAAAACTGTTGAGATTTAAATCAAAATTGACAAAAATAATAATTTCTTTTAGATTCCATTTAAAGTTTGTTTTGAATTTTAGAAGTTTGTTTGGAATCTTTAAGCAAAAAAGTTGTCATAAATTCTTCTATTTTAAAATATTTTTGTAAAATTCCATTTCTGACTGGTTATAAAGCAAAAATCAATAAATAAATCAAACTAGCATTGAATACGACGTCTGAAATCTACGAAATTCGAAGCCTTAAGCCTTAAATCAATGTCAATTCAAATATGAAAAATACTAATTTCATTACTTTCTTTAATTTTCTTTAATTGTGTACACGTTTGTAATCATTTATATTACCCATTGTGTTTGAAATAACAAAGACTGATTATTAATAATTTCAAAATATTCGATACAAAGTATTCTTTTGTATTATTGATAAAGGATTCTTCCAATTCCAAACATGTTGTATGTCACGTTCTTGTAAAAAAAGAAATACTTTGAATTTATTCAACAATTTGCCAGATAAAAATCTCAAAATAGACACTTCTAAGAAAATGGAAAAGCAATTATGAACGACATCAAACCGCTTCTTCATGTTGACATTCATAACCGATTTCTTCAGTTCTTACAACATGGTTTTCAACAACTTGATAAGAGTAGCACTGGCATCCAACGGTTAAAAATACTTTCTTCATTTGTAATATGGGAAGTAAATGGTCGTTTTCCCAATAATCAGCTAGGAACTGTACCAAAGCGTCTTTAAACCGATACTTTTTTAGGCTCCCAAAAACTCGGTAGGTCTAGGTTGTAGAGGCTCTGTAATTCTGTTTGGAATATCAAATCCTTGTCTATTTCGTTGTTCTGAGTTTATGATTGAAGGCGTTAAATAACGATCAAATATAAGATGTATTTCTGCAGCATTACTTAAACAAAGTTTTATCAGAATAGAAATAATCATGAGATCCTTGTTGCGTAAAACTGCGGCCGGAATCTTGTGGGAGGTACATGGACGGCTATTTGAAACCCTACGGGTTTCTCGGGGATTCAATACCGTTAAAAGTTATTATTATATTTTTATTATTATTATTATATTTTTTTTTAGAATTACAATTGTTACAACTGTCAATATTGTTATTATTTACTCCAATACGAAAAAATGTATGACGCCTATTGTGCGTCTTTCTCTATTACACGGAGAAATAATCATGCGCACTCTCTTTTACTTAACAACTGTCGCACCCGAAGCTGTTACTTTTCGTCTTTTTCGATTGCATTGGTTTATATAGCCAGTGCTACTCCGTCACACCACGTTTTTTTACTTAATTTTTGAAAATTAAAATTGTGACAACCCTAAGGCTTGCACACTTTTGCTTAGGCAACTCAATACCATCGTGTTTGTAATAATATTACCTACATTTTGAATATAATTATGTCAGGAAACTCGATGGGGGTAAATTACTAATTTACGCTTACCTGTTTATACCTGACAACCTTTCATTGTTGCACGGAAAAAGGTAAGCAACCTTACTTTAGCGTTTTATTTAAGTCGTTTACTCTCGATTGGCGATAAACTCGATGAGGGTAGTTAACGAAAAAAATTTCATTAATTAATATTTAATTAAAAATAGCCTTGCAGGGATATATTGCATAAAATATTCATTTTATTAGGAAACTCGATGAGGGAAGGTCAACCACGTTCGTATCTTGTACTATTCTTTTGCTGTAACTGTTCCAAACTGCTAGCATTGTAAGTGTACGTCACCCAGGACAGACGCTACAACCTATAAACTTAACTTCGGCTGCTTTTAACATGTGTATTAAATGTAGCGATCAGTGTTTCATAAAACGTGTTTCTTATTTTTTTAAAATATTAAATTGAACAATATAATGCATCCTCGTTTTCTTAATATTTGACAATCATATTTCTTTCTCTTCACTGTGAAATTACAGATAATTCTTCTGCCATTCTGTAAAGTTAATAATTTTTATATAAAGTAGGTAATTTATCTTTTACACAAAAATGTATTTTGTCAAAGTTTTTCCCAACATCTCTACCTTTTTCCGTCCGCATCCCACTGTTTTTAAAACTTCTTCATTTTATGATCATATCAAGCAACATTTTAACATAAGTAATTAATCAGCAGAATGCTTTTTTCCAAACCAAAATTGAATTATCTTGAATGTGGATAATAGTAGAGGCACATTTTGCGAGGGCACAAGAAGGTTCTCATTTTACTTACTTCAATGTTGATATTTCAAAACTTTTGTACGCGCAACTGGGTGAAGGAGGCCAATAAAGGGTCCCACTACAGAGGTTCCCAAGGTTTTTCCAGGTTTTTCCCAACATCTCTACCTTTTTCCGTCCGCATCCCACTGTTTTTAAAACTTCTTCATTTTATGATCATAAAAGCAACATTTTAACATTAGTAATTAATCAGCATAATGCGTTTTTCCAAACCAAAATTGAATTATCTTGAATGTGGATAATAGTAGAGACACATTTTGCGAGGGCACAAGAAGGTTCTCATTTTATTTACTTCAATGTTGATATTTCAAAATTTTGGCACGCGCAACTTGGTGAAGGAGGCCAATAAAGGGTCCCACTACAGAGGCTCCACCAGTTTCAAGAGAAATTGTATGAAATTCATATTACAGGTATATAACGGGCCGATAAACACAATCTCGCTGAGAAAATTCAAAAATTTATTTTTTCATTTACAAAACTTTCCATGGATTGAAAGGTAGTATTGTGTTAATATAATTATGTGTATTTACTTTCATACATGGACATAAAATATTCAACAGAAATCTAATTCGAAATTTGCAATCTTCTCCAGGCGGCTAATATTTAAAATTTTTCTATGAGGATAGAGATTTTAAATCTATTGTACTAGATTCCGTATTGGTTGTACCTCCACTTGGTTTTTAAGCCACCCCCGTTATTATAACTTCGTAAATATTCAACGAAACTATATCAAATCTACATATTTTAGGGGCGCTGATTACGAAATTTTATTGGATCTTTACTGACGTCATTGCTCTAATATAATGTCAAGGTTTGAAATGTTAATTTGAAGTATACAAAATCTATTTAAGTGGAGTTAAATTTGCTGATATTATAAAACCAATGTGGTTTTATAAAATATTTTTAAATAACGAGTTTCTTAATCGTATTAAAAATATTTTTTTTTAACATTTTCATAGTATTTACCCAATGGATATAAAAAGCTTAACGGGATTTTGTTTTATTTGTAATAAATCCGTGGGTTTGACAGTATTTTTTTAAATTGTAAAATATATTTATGAGAACCTTATTGCAATGTATTTTTATAGAGACACATTAATTAATAAAAATATTACAACGTCTATTTTATCGTAATATTTTTTCTGAAATATACCACAATTGGTTTGAACAATCCTTACGGGAAACGCCTGTCTACTTCTTGGTTATAATTGAAATACAAAAATTAATTTCCAATAATTTAAGATTAAAATTTGGCATCCCCTAATCAGTGCCGTATGGCGGTGCCAGCGGTACCTAGGCACAGGGCGCAGAAATGACCAAACCAGGGCACAAATAATGTGATAATATAATAAATTTTTCTAACAAGTAATAGAAGTAAATAACAATAAAAAATATAAAAGACGATGAAATCGTTCGTAAATATTGACATTACGAGTTGCGATTGGCGTTCGGGTTGCTCTGTACTAATCAGTATTTGGTGTCATTTTCGTATTGTTTATTTTCGTATTGGTGTCATTTTCGGAGTTTTGGCAAGTACTCATAATTAAGTGTATAAAAATGTAATTTTTAAATGATAGATTTATTTTTATAAACATAATCCATTTTATTGTCAGAACCCAGTAAGATTAGAAAATTTTTCAAGGGTGCAGTTATAGAACAGAGGTGGGCGCAGACGGCTCGCCGGAGTCGAACGGACTCTCCATAAGCTGGGTGAGAGTAAGTAAAAAAGGTATGTTTTGAAGTAAGACGGAACGATGTTTCAATACAGGTTGTCCTACCGATTATTGCCCAATAATTTATTCAATCAATTTAGAATTAGTTTTATAAAATATTTATTGTTTAAAAAATATATTTTACAATATGGAGAGATACCCCAAAAAACATAATAATAATAACAACAATAATGATGATAGAAATAACAATAATTTCAACAACAACAACAACTGTATGTATTCCCACTTTATGTAAAATTTAACCATTTAGAAATTACTAACAAATTACCAACCCTCCCCCCCACCCAGCTTCATCATTGGCATCTTTTTTGTATCCTATGTCATCAAATTCTCATGACACTATACCCCCTACTAAGAAAAAATAATTAAATCAAGTAAATAATTGTTTATTAGTTCTCCGATATGAATAGTTTAGGCAAATTAATCGGAATTTAGCGGTAAATCGGTAAATGTAAAAGATCAAAAGATTTATATTTTATAATTTATATAACATTTATATTTTATTCATACCCAAATATATTAAAAAGGTACATTGTATGCCCCAAATTACCAGCCCAAAATTCCAGAGAATGTATTCAATGTATTGTATGTATTGTATACTTTGAATAATAGTGACCATAAAAAATAGTTGGTATTATTATATTTTTTTCAGAAAATGTTTCAATCAAAAAAAGAAAGTAATAATAATTGGTAGGTACCCTATATTTACTCTATCTCTCTTCCTACCTCTCCACCTATGTTATAGAAGCTCGCACTGAGCGTATAAAAGGCTGGTTATGGCACTGCCCTTAATGATCTTTTATTTCCTTTGAATACAGTATGTTGAAAAATAATGTTCCAAACTTAAAAGCTAATATGACGAAAAGCATCATAAAAGTTTATGTAAACATTGGACTGAGAAATCTTTATTTTTAAATATAGCAAAGGAAATAGAAGCTAAAAATATTGTTTTCGTGATTAAAAGTGCATTAGACGTTTAGAATTGGTAGTATTCATCAAAAAAAGTTCTAGCCAAATAACAAATAATAATTTTTCAATACATAAAGCTCCAGCCAAAATTATTGTGTATAATAAGTCGTATTTTTTTATAGCATCTGTGTTTTTGGCTGAAATAATTATAAATTGTAGGGAATGTGCAATTAAGTAAATAACTGTATGTAGTAGGTAGTAAAAGTTTCTGTTATACTTTTAATCACTTCATGTAATTTTCAATTACCTATCTGCCAATTGGCCGAGCGGTCTAAGGCGTATGTCTGAGGCGTTATATCTCCTTGGAACATGGGAGGTTATGGGAGGTTATGGGTTCGCATCCTGACATCGGCAGTTCATCAATTATTAGGAAAAAAAGGGGGCGGTTAATTGACTAAGCTGTCGGCGTATGGATAAGAACGAAGTGACCGGCTATGCTTGTGAAGATTTTCTGCAGTTTTCTTCACGAACTCCTGATGAATATCGGCATAGTGCCTTTCAGAGTCGGCTGCAGCCACACATCCTACCCATTCCTGGTCTACACACAAAAATTCCATCCACTCCACTCACATCCTCACATCCTTAAGCATCACAATGGACCTTATTAACAAAGTGTAGTCTGTCCAGGGCAGCCGCTGAAATCTATCTATCTGTTTATCTTAGTAGTTAAAGTTACTGTTATACTTTTAATCATTTCATGTAAGTTTCAATTACCTATCGCATGGAGCTTAAAAAACTATAAACTTATGAAATATCAATTAGAGTTACAGAGTTTCATTCGGACCCTATTTGCATACGGAGTTTTATTTACAGAATGATAAATTTTAATTTTGATAAATTTTGATGATATATTTACAAATTGTTAACTAAAACGTTGTTGACTAAAACGACGTTTAAATTAACAGACACAAAAGACCATAAATTTTACTTAATTTGAATAATGAAAATAAACATTATTTCAATTTAATTTATTTGATGAAACTAAATGTGCAAAAGATATAAAAACTATAAAAATTCGTGAAATGGTTTTTTATAATACGTCTGTTTTCTGACGAATAAATAAATTTAATATAACAGTCATCACACATTATATAAAAGTAATTGACAATAGCATGGTACGATCATATTTGATAGAAAAATGACATATTACAACTCAAAATTTTCAATTATATAATATTAAATTGTAAAAATTATTTATAAATATTTTTTATTACTTATACAGTTCATTCGTAAATCCATTTTTCATAAGCATTTGATAAAAGTAAAATTAGTCATTAATGCCCATTGCTCAATATAAAAAATTCGTTACGCAGGAACTACGTGAACTTAGCGAATTTCCAAAGAATACATAAATCACTCTCTTGCGGTCATAATTTTAGTGTGATCAAAATGAAATATAATATCTGATATGACTTAAGTATTTGCAAAAATTAAATTTATTAATAGCCCAAGAATAACGGTATAACGATTATAGTTTATAGTTACTATGGAAACGACAATCAAATGTGAACAGAGATTTTTAGAATTTTAACTTTCAATCTTTAATTGTAAATATTTCTGTAAATATTAGTGTAACAGAAAAATGATAAGAAACAAAATTACAGTAAAACTTAGTACCTACAATTTAACTCCTGATAAATTTTTTGATTTTATATTAAGGGAGATATTCAAATTTTGTGCTTTCTCCTCCCTCTAAACCCCTTTTCTCCTCGTCCGATTTTACCAATTAACAAACTTGACCTTTAGAATACCAAAAGCGACTCAAATACCTAATTTCATTCTGTCGCGGTATCTTGGCTCTCTTTATCCTCAAAGGAGCGCTGCTCGAACCTGCAATGATTCCGATACTCGACAAAAACAAAAAAAAATATATTAGTAAACGATATTACTAAATATTTTGTAATTGGAATAACACGCACGTTTTTGTTTAAAGAAAAGAAAAAAAAAATTAAATTAAATTAAACACAAGTTTTTACGAAACAAAAAAAAAACCTGATTTTATTGCTTTAAAAAAAAAATGATTATCCAATTCCTTTTTCAACAATTATTTTAATTCTTTTTCACACAATGTTAAACTTTGAACTACTTGACCAAATTACTTGTACAAATTCCAACTTTAACTTGATCTGGATTGATCAACAATTATATACTTTGAATTAATTAGACAATACTTGATATTAAACTTTTATACTAATCGCACAATGATCGATTTAAAACTCTTCGGACAATGGTCGATTTTAAACTGATTTGAATCGACACTGGTCACGGTTTATATACCCACCATGGGTCGTTCTAGAATATGATTGTTTTTATGAATAAATATTATGTTTTTGACAATATATTTTTGCATGGAGGCTTCTAGAATATTTAGTATATCAACACCCATGGACGTAGTCGGAGTGTTCAGACAATTTATAAAATTAATTAAAAATTATACCTCTCCTTGGGTTTGACCCATAGTCATACCCCGCTTGGTTGATATTCAAGCAGTGACTTAATGCTCACGGCCAGTGTCAATTTAAAATCTATACACAAATTGTATGATACATTCATAACTGTAAGCTAGCTTACTTTTGTTTACAAAAATTATCTTGTTTTTACAAAATTATTTATTTGTGATCTATTTATGTTATTTTGTAAAACATTCAATTTGTATAACTTTTGATTCTCTTAAATTAAATTATATGCAATAAATTTTTTTTCAATTTTTGATTTTTTTTCTTTCTAAATAGAAAAACTTTAAATCAAAAGTATCTATTAATCTTATTATCATTTTTCGACTTAAAAAAAAAACTTTGTTTAAGAAAAAAAAAATAAATCGAGCTATATTATTTTCTTTTTGTACTTTCAAAAAAAAAACTCCTTCTTTTTGCAAGGAGAAAAATATTGTTATCTAAAATATTTTTCGTAATATTTTACTTTCATAATTAAAATGTGTGTTGGATCAAAAAAAATTATTCTTAATAATTTTCATTACAACAAAATCTCCCCCTCTAGATTCCAACACACATTTTCTAATTTGCTTATTATGTTTGGTCGACCAATTTTTGACTTAAGAACTATTTGAATTATTTCAATTGTACTAGTACATTTAGCTAGCTAGCATAACTTAAAACTGTACGTACACATCAGTTCTTCACTCTTCAATGGCGCCTGGTGTTGATTGCCGGTCGTCTGGGCCGCAAGTTGTACCCTGGCTCTAATGCTCTGGCCTCTGGCTCGTCCACACTTGGTACATCCCGTCGTCTTCCATCACCTCCATGCCTCTGACCCCCCAATCGATCTGGAAGTAGTTGGCCGAACACCTCGTTCCCCACACTCAATCTTCCCAGATTCCCATTGGCGGCGGTCCTTGCACTGGCCGGCTTCAAGAGACCTCCATGTATTTTCGTGGGAGGCACTGTATCCACAACATATATTCCGGCTGGTAAACTCCTCAGCACTCAGTAAGGCCCTTTCCATTTTGGTGCCAATACACTATGGACACCCTCCACCTTACTGCTGAGCACTTGATTGCGCATCCAGACGGACTCTCCTGGTTGATAACTGAGTCCCGTTTCCACTTGGTCATTTACTTCGGCATTGGCCAATATTGTTTGCCGCGCTATCTCAACATTCTGTTGACGTCCTTGGCTTCTCTCGTTGGCCCAATCTTCAATATCTTGAGGCTCTTCTTCGACTTGTATCTGCCAATCCCCAGGCTTCTTCATCTCAGCCCCCAGTAACAATTTGGCGGGCGAAAAACCAGTTGTTCTGTTTGCTCTATTGCGTATTGCGAATAATGATTTGTGCAGTTGTTGATCCCAGTTTTTATGTTCTTGATCAAGTAAATGCAGACGCAACAACTTTTTCAACTCTTGATTTTGTCGTTCCGTGGGGTTGGCTCTTGGATGATATATTGGCGTTGTCCAAATTTTTGTGTGCCAATCTTTGTTCACTGCTTTCCATTCTTTTGATCTGAACTGGGGACCATTATCACTAAGTACTGCTCTCGGATAACCATATCGACTGAATACTTCGTCTTTGAGTACTTGTGCTATCTTCGAGGTCGACGTGGCCCCCAATGGAAATGCTTCGATCCATCTAGTGAAAAGATCAGTCACAACCAATATATTTGTTTTTCCACGTGATGTGCGTGGGTATGGACCCATCAAGTCGATGCTGACTACCTCCCATGGTGAAGTAGGTCTTCGACTTCTCATTGCTGTACTTGGTTTCTTATTCAGTGGCTTCACTCTAGCACACGTATCACACCCTTTTACATATCTGCGTATGTCATCTTGCATCCCATACCAATACACGCGGTTACGGATTTGACGATACGTTTCTCTCCATCCTGGGTGTGCTGCTTCATCACTGTCGTGATATTTTCTCAGAAAACCAAGTCGGCGTTCTTCGGGAACCACTGGCACTTCTTGTACCATCTGTTGATTATGGTACCAGAGGATCCCGTCAGCTACGGTGTAATTAGCTCGTGTTCTGTCCACTCGTCGACGTAGATTGCTTCTCAGTGGACTATTACTATCTACGATGTATCTTCTGATGGCAGTTACATCACGATCTTCATCCTGCCATCGTCTAATATCGTCGAGTGTGGGTGTTTCTATTTCGATGACGTTGAGGGTTATCGGTGTTTTTGCCCTCTTTTTAATCACCCACTCTGGAATGTCCTCCACTTCTTCGTCTTCAGCCTTGCCCTGTGGTTGTCTGGACAAGGAGTCGGCGGCTTGATTATCTTTTCCGGGGACGTGAATTATTTCATAATCATAGGCTCCCAATGCTAATGCCCATCTTGTCAATTTGGCTCGACTATCCTTGGTTTTGTTTAGCCATTGGAGCGCTGCATGATCCGTGTATAATTTAAAATGTCTTCCTTCAAGATATCCTCGAAACTTCCTCAATGCCCAGATTATCGAGAGACATTCCTTTTCTGTAGTGGCGTATTTTCTTTCTGTGGGTCCAAGTTTCTTGCTGGCGTAGTTTATTATTCGTCTTGTCTTGCCATCATCTTCCATTTGGAACAATATTGCACCCAGTCCGACGTCACTAGCATCCGTGTTTAAACAAAACGTCTTCTTAAAATCTGGATGTGCTAGTTTCGGTGCATTCACAATCGATGACTTGAGATTTTCGAACGCTTTCTGATGCAATGTTAGCCAGCGCCACTTTATGTTCTTCTTGAGCATTTCGCTCAGAGGTGCAGCTATATCTTCGTAGTTCTTCACGAAGCTCCTGTACCAACCACATAATCCCAAAAATTGTCGTAGTTGTCTTCGTGTTCTTGGTACAGGGTGATTACTGATAGCTTCGTTCTTCTCTTCCTCTCTGTCAATGCCGTCTTCGCTCAAAATATGTCCTAGGTATTTGACTTTGTTGCTGCCAATGACACATTTGCTTGGTTTACAAGTTAATCCATGTTGTTCTAGTCTTTCAAGTACAAGATCCAGGTGATGTAAATGTTCCTTGACTGATCGACTGTAGATTAATATGTCATCCAGGTAAACTTGACAGAAATCTTCGATGTATCCAGATAGTACTTCGTTCATTAAACTCTGGAACGTAGCTGGCGCATTCTTCAATCCAAACGGCATGACGCGAAATTGATAGAGACCTCTTGGGGTGGTAAATGCTGTGTACTCTTTCGATTGTGGCTCCATCTCAATTTGCCAATAACCAGTCTGTAGATCCAATGTAGAAAATATTTTTGCTCCATTGACTTTTCTCAACATCTCTTGCAGATCTGGAATCGGAAACGCATTGCTCTTTGTAATATCGTTCAACTTTCTATAGTCGACGCACAATCGAAAAGTTCCATCTTTCTTCTTCGGCAATACGACGGGTGCGGCCCAAGGCGATGTGGATGGTTGCCATCGCCTTCCATCTCTTCAATCATCTCTTCTAATACCCGTTGCTTCTCATTGTTGTACGGGTATGGTCGTAATTTGATGGGGGAATTCTTCGTGATCTCAATCTTGTGTGTGATCGTTTTTGTCCTTCCAACTTTGCCGAAAACGCTGGGATGTCGCCGAATGACATCTTTTAACTGCTCTTGGTTCTCAAGGAGTTTAATTTGTAACTCGCCCAATGCGTTGTTAATTGTTGCCACTTCGCTATGGGCTCCATCTGGTTTTCTCCATGCAATGCGGACTCTCTTATCACACCCCAAGTAAATTATTCCACTCCGGTAATCGATGCTCACACCATTTTTTGTTAAAAATTCATGACCAAGTATTAAGTGGTTCCGTAGGCCAGGTACAACCATTACTTCAACATTGAACTTCATTCTTGATATCATCACATCCATGCACATTTTTCCAAGAATTCTGAAAGTATTATTGCTTGTGGCTCCACTCCCTGCACTATCTCTGACAGGGTGCCATTTTCCAATACTTCTTGCCAATTCTTCGCTGATAAAATTGTGTGATGCTTGACTATCGATCAGTGCCAATATTGATCTTCCACGCACATCAACTTCCACAATTGGCCCATTCTGGTGTGAGTTCTTGGTCTCCATTGTTGTCAAATGAACCGGTAATTGTTGGTGTTCACGCCGATGTTGTGCGTTTTTGTGGAGGTTAATGTGTACCCCAGAACCAATTTCCTCCTTCATTGATCCTGGAATTAGTTTCCCGACGGCCCAGGTCTATTTTGTTGTCCCCTTCTGGGACAGTTTCGGCTTATGTGCCCCGCTTGGTGGCATGCGAAGCACGTACCTGGACTAATTGGACGTGGTGGTGGTGGTGCTCTTGCTGGTGGTTCTTGCCGATTCCTCGCTGGCTCTTCATCCAATGTTCTAACGGTTATACGTAGCTCATCTAATGACTTTGGATTCGAAATCTTCACCAGCGGTCGTACATTGTCGCGTAGTAAATTCAATATTATGGGCACCACGTCATCGATGTTCCTGTCGGCGTGCACTCTTCTGAACAGCTGCACCTTCATGTTGACGAACGCTTCTGTCTTCATTCCTGTGGGTTGGGAAACGGTCATCAATTCCAGTTCGGCTTTGGCTTTCCTTCCTATACTGTTGAAGAAACTCTCCAGTTGCCATTTCCACTCATCGAAGGTGTAGCCCAACCCACGATTCATCAATGCCCAATCTCTGGCTGGTCCTGTTAATTTTTTTGTGACCATCTCAATCCAACAATCTACGGGCAGATGCGTTTGTCGTAGTAATGCCGTTGCTCTGTTCAAAAAAACTACTGGATCTTCGGCCGGTCTACCACTGAACTCCGGCATGATGGACAGAAGCGTCGTTGTGTCCAATGCGGCGGAGCGAATGACTGTATTCACTTCTTGTGGATCAATACGCATGTCTCGCAGTTGCTGTGTCTGATTCTGCTCGATCCGTATAATGTCATCCACGACTTTGTTGTATTGATCGTGCATCTTCTCCTCCAAGCCTTTGATTTGCGTGCGATTCTCAATGACATCGGCTTTAATGTTAACGACGTCGGTTTTCACAGTTTCGACATCCGTGGTTATTTGGTCGATCCGCTGTATGCACGCGTCCCTCAGATCCACCATTCGCTCTCCCAATTCGTATTGTATGGTTTGTATTCTTTCTTCTAGTTGGTTGCCCATTTGTTCATTCGATCTTTGAAGTCTGTTGCCCATCCTCTCTTCGGACTCTTGAAGTCGACTACTCATTCGTTCGTCCACTCTTTCTTCAGACTCTTGAAGCCGATTTCCAAGTCGCTCATCCATCCTTGCTTCAGATCCTTGAAGTTGGTCGGCCATCTTCTCCAATCGATCACCCATTCTCTCATCCAAATTCTTGAAGTTGGACATTATTGTCGCAAACATCATTTCCATTGTCGCAGCAGCTGGCTCTTCCGGGTTGGAAACCACACTTCTACGCCGTTCTGATGTGGGAATGGCTGGTCCTTGAGTCCTTGAAGTTGGTGTTCCTTGTTGCCTAGATTGGTGCTCCTCCCATCTTGCCTGTAAGACCTCTCTTGTGCCAGTGCTGTCCAGCCCTTCGGCCTCCATCATCTCACGCAGACGTGGCATGGGAATGCTGCGGCTTGCCATTGTAATTCCTTTCTTCTTCCGTGCGTCTCCTCGTCCTGTCACGGTCGCCATCGGAATAAAACTTTGACCGCTAGAGAGTCCACAGACATTTAAAAAAAGTACTTATGTGTATATATATATATACATGTATATATATATACATGTATATATACATGTATATATATATACATGTATATATATATATATATATATATATATATATATATATATATATATATATATATATATACATATATACAAATTTCAGCGATAGTGATTTTTAACATCTAATAGGTAGGATCGATGGACATTTGAAGAAATTTTTACGAAATTCCAACATTGGTGCGAAAACAATAGCTGCATTTCTTTTGGAGGAAATTCGCTAAAAACTCAAACTGACCTATTATGCAGCGAGATATTAAATACGGTATATGTAAAAGATCCGCGCATACCTATTCTGGTTCTATTCATATTACACGTCAAGTTTGATGACTCTAATCCATAGCTGGATTATTGATGTGTACGTCTAATCCTAATTTACAAGAAACGCCGAATAATAAAACATATTTTATTACTTAATTATATTTGTTCGTTATTAATTTGGTTTTCGAAAAAATGCTTAGGCTAATAGTTGTTCGTTATAAATATACTAAATAACTTTTATTCGAACATTTTTCCGAAAGCCGAATACATAAGGCACAAATCAATTAAAAAAATTTTGAAATGTAGAGTGACTTTTGACGCCGTATGTAAAAATTTTATGAATCGTTTTAATAAAATCAAAATATTAATGAAATTTATTTGTTATTATTTAGGGCCGAATTTGAAGAGCCTAAGTATAACGCTTTCTTAGCCTTATGGTTAATACCTGTTCAAATCGTTATAATATGGTTCTAAAAGTATTATAGAAATATAATGGGATATTATTTTTATCAACAGTTTCTCATATTATGTTGGCACTTACTTTTGAACAAATTTGCCTGCAAGAGTCCATCTGTAAATATTTGTGTCTAGTAATAGTCATTCAAAATATTTAGGCCTCCTCTTCTGATCGGCGAATATGGATCAGTATTCTAAATTCTAAACATATTGCTAGTGATCATTTTTGTCGAATCCATTTTTTTTTCGAAGAAATTTTTCTATCACTGTTAGTATTTTATAAGGCACACATTAGTAATACATAATTTTGGTTTTCCTATTGAAAGTACCGTTTCGGTTTGAGGTAGAACCAACAATAGTCAATAGACAGAACTGTCGTGTTTACAGGAGTGTTGCGGAGTTTCACATTATACAGTAATAAGACAAATCAACAAATATAGATCGGAACCGAATACGATTACTATAAACGTACCTAACGTATAGTTTTTAAAACTCAACGAAAAAAAAACTCCTGTGTTTGCATGTAAAAAATTAAATGTGAAAAATATTTACTTTTAAATTTCAGTATACCAAATTCCAATACTTGTGATAAATATCAGTTTATTCGTGAATACAAATATTGTTTTTATCGTGAATACACTCAATCGCGCCAAGTAACGGTTATTTCAGTAGCGTCAAGTAATAACTATGTATAGCCCGTTATTTGAACAGGTTGGGGGTGGGGGACCTGCCTTTCACACCATCCATTTTGTAGGACGCAAGTTTTTTTGAAGTCTTTATTACATTATCTCTCAATTTAACTAACAAATTAACTGTTATTATTAAATTTTTGTTATTAAATTTTTGCTATCGTCAACCAAACAAGTTACTCTCTTACGCGCTTCGTTAGTCACAAACCACAATAAATTCGTGCTGTACTATGGACTATTTACCTTGGACGTATTTCTGACTCTTGAAGTTTTCGATTGGATGTATATGATACATCACACAAAATTATTATAATAAAAGTACAAACTTTAAAGATATCCATTGATGTAATTTGACTTATGTAAATTGAATTTTCGATCACGGTAACTTAATAAGAATAGTTTTCGTTATTACAACAACAAAAAACTTTTCTATTTGTGTTTGAGTTTCAAACTTTGAAACCATTAAAAACAAAAGTAACTATATTTATTTTTTTTTTACGTAGACAGTTTTTAAAACTCATTTTCATTATTTACTTTTGAAAGATATCCCTGGTAGCTTGAATATATTTATAAAATAAATTGTACACGGTGAAATTATTCATGCAACAAATGGTATCGTTGCATATTAACGACGGAGACTGGATATTAAGAAACTTTTTTTAAATTGTTTTTTGTAAACTAGCGACTATATATTTCCATTGTTAGTATGGTTGCCCTTCGGTTATATTATACGAACGGAAGCGACTAGCGTTCACTTTATTTGACATTTAAGTAATATGTCTGAACATTGATACCATTTTTTTTGACATTAATTGCTTGATATGAAAAATCGTACTGATCTAGGGGTGGGGATCGAACCCACGACCTCTGGCATTCTAGACCAATGGTCTACCAACTGAGCTACCTTAGATGTTATGGTATTGCTATGCATATTGTCTTTCACTATCATTTCTGATGCCATTGTATTATTAATTTTGTTTATTTACTATTCACATATTTTTAAATTATTTTTTGTAAACTAGCGTCTATTTATTTCCATTGTTAGTATGGTTGCCCTTCGGTTATATTATACCAACGGAAGCGACTAGCGTTTACTTAATTTGACATTTAAGTAATATGTCTGAACATTGACACAATTTTTTTGACATTAAATGCTTGGTATGAAAAAGCATACACATCCAGGGATGGGGATCGAACCCACGACCTCTGGCATTCTAGACCAATGCTCTACCAACTGAGCTACCTTATATGTTATAGGAGTGCTATGCGTATGACTGATTAAAATTTTTTTTTTACTGTCTATATAACTGGCGTTAAATATTAATATACATGGCGTTACTACGGCTTAACTGATTTTTATATGGTTTCCATCGTGTGGTAGAGCATTTAGCATGGGTAAGATAAAGGCTATAATATTTTTTTGTTCTATGTACCTGTGCCTGCATGGGAACTGTGTCCCACATGTTTACCTTCACACATTTGTACCCTTTTATGTTAAACCTAAACATAATCAAATGCCACTTAGGGATCTAATATACAAAAGCAATTCAAAGAACAACTAGGGTGGACATTTTTAAATAGAGTTATGGGCACCATTTTGGAGAAAATCCTTATAGTATAACTTTCGGTGGTACTAATTTAAATCTTTCAAGTAGTAAACTATGAATCATCTCGATTAAGCCAAAATTTTTTAAGAAATAATGTTGGCCATCGAATCCATAAATGATATATTGCATGGTTGTGGATGTATATGGTCTATATCTAGAGCACGGTAGTGCGACAGTCCGAGTTTAAGGGGTTTTTGTCTGTGTACGTTACCGTGATATTACTTGTCGAAATATTAGACGATATCTGACACCGATATAACTTTTGAATGAAAAGAGCTACAGTGACGATTTTTCGAATATATACTATTTACGGAATTATAAGAGACTATTTTTTCAATCATCGTTAAATCGTTAAAAAATTATTGTAATTTAAAAATCGTAAAATAGCGACCACGCCTGAAATTTGCATTAGGCAGAATCATAATTTCAGGGCCTAGACCATAAGTCCTTAAAAGTTGATATTTGGCATACAGTTAGATATAGTACCCAAACCGAAAGGAAAATTATGAAACCACGAAATTTATATCGGGAAATAAAAAATTTTCTAATATATTGAAAAATTGGCCTTTTTTTACATTTATGTTTTTGATTGGATAATATATAGAGGTAAAAATGTACATGGCAACATTTTCTTTAAAATTTATTTATGTAATCTTTTTTTTTGTAGGTAATCAAACATATTTTGATTAAAGGAAATTACAGCATAACTGAATGTAAAATGTAATGTAATTTCCTGATATAATATACGATAAAGGTAGTACCGTGAGCTTGTAAAAAAATCAATGTTATTTCAGTATAGGTGAGTAAAGGTTATTTTATAATTATAGTACTTTTTTATTGAGATTTTAAAATTTGCATCTCATATAATATTCCTACGACATGCGATAGGAATGAAAAGAATCCCGTCGTCCATTTGGATTTAAACTTAAAGATATATTGTGCATACCTTATACTTTGTAGAGTAAGACTGCTCAAGATACTTTTCATCGTACTGGGCTTAAGTTTGAATCCGTTTGGTTCAAGCACGACAGTTGATATTCTTGTACAAAAATAAGTGCGGTGCTGAATTTATGTATAGTTACTACATTAATATTATATAATATAAATGTAGATATTTTAAATAATTTGATCTCTCATGTCTCTGGACCATATTTGCTAGGACAATTTATTTAATTCATTTGGCACTTTCGATACTCAGATGTTGAAAAAGTTGCGCAATGTCCTAAGAATACGAATATGCAAGAAGAAGTCATCATAAAAAAAACTTTCTTTGCTTTAAAGAAGGCTCGCGTAGACCAAACTACAGAAAAGACAACAACAATACAGGAGACCAATTTACTTTGTAAATAGGTCGGTCCTTTCTCTTATATCATCAACTTTTAAGGAGCAACTATTACATTAAGGATTTCCCCGAAAACACGGCCTTTTCTTACATTTATGTTTTTGATCGTTTATATATGTATATATATAAATATATACTTAAAATATATATATTATATATATATATATTTAAAATATATATATATATATATATATATATATATATATATATATATATATATTTTAAATATATATATATATATATATATATATATATATATATATATATATATATATATATATTGTTTCATTAACATAACAAGCAACAGATTAAGCCAATTCCTATATATTCTACACTCTGATAGAAGGAATTTCTTGAACCAAGTATATATGTTTTCTTCAAAATATGATACTCTCCTAAGAAATTCTTGTTTTCATTTAAGAATTTGTTTACTTGAAGGTACTTATTTCTATACTATGAAGATACTTTCTAAAACGTATTTACTTGGTTCAAGAAATTCCTTCTATCAATGCACATGTAGGACCACAAAAGTAACGCTGATTTTTCGAAATTTTGTATTTTATATGTGCTTTATTCGTTCGGTTTTCGAAAAAAAGCTTCAGATTTTTTATAACTTTATGATTTATTATAAATGTATTAATTTTTTCTTTTGAAACTTTTTCCCAAAACCGAATGGATACCTAAGTATAACAAATATACTAAGATTTAAAAAAATGAACACTACTTTTGCGGCCCATAGTATTTTCCAAGAAGAGATTAACCAAGATAATTATTTAATTTTCTCCTTGGGACAACTTACATCTTTGGTTCACCTTTAATATTTTCAAAATCCTCTGTACATGTGTATAAGTGTTGTATAACAATAGTAAAATAGTATACCATGAATAAATTTAACATACAAGTTTTCCATTGGGATTTATACTTTATGCTTATTGTGTTAAACATGGGAATATATTTCCATTCGTAATGTTCCTAATTATACATTATAAAATCATTTATTATTTAAAAAAGAGAACGTTGATTACAAATTAGAGGTTGAAAAATCAATCGTAATCCCATTTGCAACAAGCTCAAAATTTAAGCACCTACTGAAGTATTTTTATAGCCGGTATATATATAATACTCGTATTTACCAGGATATATATTTAGTGTACTCCCGACTTTGTTTGCAATGGTTAAAAATATTGATCGCATGAAGAAAGTTTTTGGTATGGGTATTCATAAAACGATTGAATTAGTGTATTTACGACGTCTGTTAACATGATAACTCAAAAATGGAAACAGATAACCAGCTAAAATTTGCGTATGTGTTCTAGAGCTAAAAAATATGGTCACGTTCGTGAATCAGTCTATCCTCCTAAGTCCATGCGTGGGAGAAAAATCTCTAACTTTAAAACCGATAAGAAATGTTTCTTTTTAAATAAACAACTTTTATTTGAAACACTTTTTTCTGAAGCTTTAAACTGAATAGCCACCATTTTAGCCCATGCATCTATAATTTCTCTCGATTACAAAAAAATATATGTATATTGCATCTTTATATACTTTGTATTTTCATATTTCTATGCGTGAGTAGAACATAAAATGAACAATACACGCATTGATATTGAGCTCACTATACAGGCCGTTTTCAAAAGCATTTCTAATAGAGAATCAATGTTAAATAAATAAATAAAATATAAACTATAAAACTATACAAAACACATACATACGGACATCTGGATAGTGTATACTGTATGCGTATGGTGTTTGTTTGTCATTTAAGAGTGGGGAATTTGTGATACACACACTAAAGTTAAGAAGTCAATGATCATATTTAACCCACTCTCATTATATGTTTATGCAGTAACCACACAGCCAGCCAGCATGTAAACAACACACAAACTACAGAGTACCCCCACTATTTTTATTTCTTCATGAAGCAATGTGTAGTTATTATAGTAAATAAATAATATTTAACATTGATTCTCTTTTAGCAAAGCTGTCCAACACACATGGTATACCGGGAATTTAAGCAATTAACTGAATTAACAGCAATTAACCGGGAATTTAGTTCAGTTTATTTTCACTACATGAATATTCCATTATAAATTGGAAATAAAACTCATTTATTTGAATTTCTTTGAGATTCGCTTTCAAGGAATATGAATTCAAATATATTTTTCCAATGAAATTTTAGAAGGAAAATTTGTTTACTTACGTGAAGAGGATTAAAGTATAACAAAGAATTTTACACGAATATGTCTAGTCATGTGAAGTGTTAAAATATTCTATAAATACTACAATTGATTCTCACATTCCTTCAACTTACAAATAATTCATTGGTATTAAAATTTCGGAATTCTAAAAATGAATTATATTCTAGAAAATGCTGAAAAAAAGTTCTTGAAATATAAGTTCTTCAAATATATAGTTCTTATAATACTTAGACTTTCTGATACACTACTATACTCAGTGTTAGTTATGGCAACGATGCAACGACATTTTTAGGTAAATATGGATATTGAAAGTTCCAGTGTATATATGAAAGTTTAGCGAAATCTCACGTAGGTGCGCATATATATATATATATATATATATATATATATATATATATATATATATATATATATATATATATTTATATACATAGAGAGAGAGAGAGAAACTCTGGGCAGAACTGGATACGAAGTTGAAAATAAGGTTTAAAAATACAAAAGGGTTTATTAAGAGAGTTGCAAATTTTTCTATGAACACATTATAATGTAATCATCACAAAAATACAATAATATTATTAGAAAATAAAAGAACAATTAAAAAAAAAAAGAAAATTAGTCTTTTGCCCCATTCCACCCCAGAGACACGATTTAGGTTAGGGGGGTAAGTTCACTCGAAAAAGCTACGTAAACAAACATTTAGCTACACAAAGTTATAGCATGTACGAACTGTGGTTGTAATTTAAACATTTATGAATACCTTATCTTGGTTACAAGATCATCATAGGTTGCAAAACGTGAAAAAGCACAAAACTAAAGCTTCATGCGCCAACGACCAAGAAAACTATCCACAAGTTGGTCCAGTTCTACATATTGTCGCTCACTATTGCACCCCCTTGACACTGAAAATCATCAAACTTCATTCCACCCCGGTACCCCGTTGTGCCCCGGGTTTCCATATATATATATATATATATATATATATATATATATATATATATATATATATATATATATATATATATATATATATATCATATATCCACGTAGGTATGTATATATGATCACAAAACACTAATACAGAAGTAGTACAGTCAATAAAGAAGCCCGTTACTCTTGCCCGCATTGCACTAAATTACAGGAGTTATTTAAAAAAAATTAGGTTCAGTATCATGTACTGAATATAAATGAACAAAATCCTTACAAGTATTGACCCCAGATGTGCCGCCGTTTTGAGATAAACTGTATCGGCCTATATCTCCATTACCGGTCACTTAAGTATGGAATAGACGCAGAACATTGTTTCAGCAACATTGAACTCCGCCTACAAAATATTTTCTCTACAGACGTGCAACCAAAATTATGGAACATAATTTTATTATTTTATTATTTTATGACGCTAGTCATAAAAATTCAATTATTTCTCATCTTGTCACCATCTATCTCATTTAATTTGTATAGTTTATTTATTATATGTATGTATCTAGTAAAAAACTAGTGTTGGATAACATCTTTATATTATTATTACAAATAATAAAATATATAATGATGTAAAATTATAAATTGTAACCAATCTAGGTAATAAAACATAATAAAATTTTAGAAGAGCATAAAATATTAGATAATATGACCAATTTTTACAGGAACATTTAACGCCTCCTACAAAATATCAAATAATTTTGATTTTTACAGCAACCGTTCAAGGACATGTTTTTTTTTGCTGCAACCACTATACACATGCGCAACATAATAGGTTGCTGCATAATGTTGCTGTTCAATGTTCCTCGTTTGTAGACCCTATTAAGGTCAAAAATGGTAATAGTAATAACCTTCTTGTAGATAATGGAATTTCTTTTTTTTTTGTATGATTTACTGTTTACGACTTATACGACTATTACTATTTATTTGTTAACTTTTTGACCGGTATCTCTTGTAATAATTGTTTAGAAAGAAAATTATTTATTGTTAATTATGTCACAATCATTCATATTTCTTAACATATTTATTATGAATGTTCATCAATATACTATGCAAAATATATTGGTCAAAAAGTCAATAATTAAATAGTAATAGTCGTATAAGCCGTAAACACTAAGTGATACAAAAAAAATAACGAAAAAAAAAAGGAAATCCAATTATCTATAAGAAAGGCTTTCAACATTTTTGGTCTAAAATGCACGGTAATGGAGATATTGGCCTATATCTACAGTTTTATACAGTTTTTCTCCAAATGACGGCACTTTCTGGATCGAAATTTGTAAGGATTTTGTTCATTTACATTCAGTACGTGATACTGAACCTAATTAAAAAAAAAAAACTCCTGTAATTAAGTGCAGCGCAATATTCTCTATTGATTGTACTAAAGGTTGTATTTCTGATTGAGCTATACCATTGCCGTACAGTTATCACATATTCAACACTGTAGTAGTAATAGTCCGTTAGTAGGGCATTATCTTATCTTGTCTCAAAGTGACAAGACAAACCAATGTTAAAATTAATCAAATAGTTGTTCATGTTATGCTATTATGTTGATATAGTTGTTCTCGTATAATAAAACCATTGTTTAATTTAATAACAAACAGACTAACAACAAGATATCCTTTTGGTAATATTATTTTGAAATTTTATCCAAAATTCACATTTACCCATGGCATTTTGTATATGAACAGTATATAATATACGTACGCATGCGTCTTAATGTATGTTACATGCATACATTTATATCGCGGAAAGAGTATAGACACGAACGTTGAATGGTACTGATGAAGTAATTACTGTATCTTGCGGTTTCTTAATTATTGCTATCAGTTAACACTGATTGAAATTAAATGTAAAACAATTTACTGTGTAACCGTAGTTGTCACTCATAGTTAAGTAGGTTCGTTTAAATGGTTCTGTTTATTATTATCTATGATCTATTTTTTTTTATTATTTACATACTATATACGCGAATAATTTATAACCCATCTTTGCCTGCTTGCGCCCATACTTATATAATCAGATCACCAACACGAACCACGCTAAATTCACACACTCACGCACACTAAACCATGAACAACATTGATTGGTTTGTTAGATACTAGGGTAATGCCTAGGATTTCTAAATTCACATAACTCAAAATCGGAAAGAGCCATAGTAACATTGCTTTCTGATATACCATCTGTTTTGGACAGCTTTGCTAATAGAGAATCAATGTTAAATATTATTTAATATAATAATTACACAATGCTTCATAAAGAAATAAAAATAATGAGGGTACTCTGTAGTCTGTAGTGTGTGTGTGCATACTTAATGAATAATAATATTATAAACTAAATGGGCATCACTAAATCTCTACTCTTAAATGACATCAAACAAACATCAATTTACATCATCCACAAGCAGTCAGATGTTTATAAGTATGTGTATGTATGTATGAATGCATGGTTTTATAGTAAATATTTTATTTATTTATTTACTATTAGAAATGCTTTTGAAAACAGACTGTATAACTTTTAATCAACAATGGATGACACCTAAGGAAGTTGAGATTTATAGAGACGCCTGAGGTGCGAAGAAATACTTCCCATGTTAATGTATCATGTGAGTTATAACAAACTTTACAAAAATAAAACTTATGCAAATAAAATTTGATTTTCATAAAGCGTCAAAAGATATTGAAAATTAAAAAAATAATAAATAAATAAATATTTTATTTTACTAATTTGCATGGTAAGTCTGGAAGTTTTTTAATAGCAACATACCGAATTTACAGTTGGTACAACTGTTAACTTATAAACTGTCAAGCTGAGGTGTGATTATATTGGTTTATTAATGTTTTTATATATTTTTCGCGCTAATTTCAATGATATAATTATCATGTGCAGTGCGCATTTTAAGAGCAATGTTGTTTCCATGTGTGTATACTACAATGGCCGCGGCAATAATTATTCATCACTATTTGGTTAATCTCACCATTTAAATCCAAGCTAAAAGTGCAAAATTTGGTTTTTGTTTCGCGATAAGTGTACACTCTATTGTGTTTAAACTTTACACGTGCATTACTAAAGTTATCAAATACTTTTTTTGAAACTTTCTGATCTTAAACGAATTACGGCCAAACTCTTCCTTTTAGTCAAAATCGTCAAACAGAAACTGGCACTAGTTTTAGATTTTCAATCCCTTCAAAGTAGATTTGTATACACACCAAAATATAAATTTCAAAAACTAGAATTTATGAGTAAAACTAAAATAACAGGGGATTCGTGCAATTATGTACGAGAAGTTATTGTGTATTTATATTTGTATCAGAAATAAAAGACATACCAATTAAAAAAAAATATCACATAGTAGTATTTGCAATGGCATCTATTAACTATTGTTCGTACACTGGGCCACAAAATTAGCACTCATTTTTCGAAATTTTTATGTTGATTTGTACTATATTCATTCGGTTTTATTGAAAATATTTCGAAAAAATGATTTTAATATATTTATATTAAACAACTTTTATCCGAAGCATTTTTCAAAATCTGGATGAATATAAGGTACAAATAATTTTTTTTTAAGTGTTACTTTTTTGACCATAAATATATAAATAAAATATTTATTATACTAAATTATAACATTTTTCTTAAAAATGAAAATTTCTAATCCTATTCTTTTTATTATTTTTAATATTTATAATTATATTTTCTAAGCTCATCCCTAAAAATATTTTGTTAATTTTTATTAAATTAAATAATTAAAATAATTTCGCTTCGAACTTCGCTTTTGACATCAAACACGTAGTTTCTTTAATATCTACGTTTAATATCTACATAAGCTCTGTATACAGACTATAGAAAAGGTATCCGGTCATAAATTTCGATTTAATTGTCGTCGTGAAGATCCAAAAACGAGTCTTTTTCATCACAGATCTCAAGAGGACCCCACTAGAGGAGGTGAAACTTCAAGATCATACTACTAACCTCTAAACACTTACCGCGTTGTATTTTGGATATGTTGGTAAAAAAAATGTAAAACTTTTCAAATAAAAATTATGTTTTATGATTTAATTCGTTGTTATAAAAACGTGTTTTTAGTGTAGTTAAACTATAAATTTATTTAATGTAATTTTTTTAACCAATAAATTAAATTCTCTTTATTTTTCTTATAAAAGTATTTTATTGACGACGAATACAAAATTTAATAACGTTTTAAAAGCAGTAAAATCATATTAATGTTGGAAATTATTCATTGTTTTGCACAAAAAATACTACTAGTGATAATACAAATCCCACCAAAAACAAAAATGTGAAAGGGCCCAAGTTTTTGAATATAAAAAACTTGACCTAGAAAAGTAGAGAAATCTACGTGAAGCCCAAGTTGTTTAACAAAAGTAAAATGATTGGTATACATTTATTCCGAGAGATTCTCCTAGGTATGTATTTAATGGAATAAAGTTATTTATCAAATGTATGCAACTGATTGATAAACATTTCGCATGCAAGTTTCTGGGGTGCATTTTATTAAGTGTTATTTTTTTAAATGATATATTTTATATCCATACCTCAGCCTATTGCTGAATTGTAAATTTAATTCAGATATAAGTAGTATTGTTCATTATTATTATTATTATTTCCAAATAAAGGTATATTTATTTATTTATTTCTGAGATGCAGGGTATTTCGTATTTTACTTTGCAACTTATCCCATTTTATAATGCATTATATACAAAGAAGAAAACTTGCCCAGTAAAATATAAACCACCCTGTACCTGAGAATCATACAGGATAAATTTATACAAATCATTTGCATAATTTTGATAAACAACCTTATCCTCATGGAATACACTTGGGAGAATCTCTGAAAATAAATTTATTCTAATAATTTTCTAACTACTGTTAAATAACTTGGCCCTCACATTCATTTCACTAATTACTAGGCGACTATTCTTTTTGCTGAAATATGAATATTTTTTATATGCGAAAACTTTTACCCATTAAAATTCTTGATTTTGGTAGGATATCATTACTTTTTGCTTTTTATGTTCACTATATGAACTTTTTATGCTCACTATATGATGCATGAAATAAAATATTCATATAGTCTATATTTTAGATGGAAAAATTTTAATGAAATTTCGTATCTGATATGTTTTTGGTATTTAAAAATTCGTAAATGAGTAGAATCGGTCAAGGGGAAAAGGGAGCTTAGAGAATGGAGAAAACACAAAATATAGAATATCTCTATGAATAGAAAAATCGTATAAGATGTGGAAATCAACTTTATTACAATTCATTACCAGATCATTTTTTCTTAAACTCTGATATATTCAAAGATATTTAGGATTTTCATTCTTAAATCTTAAATCGTAAATATTATATTAGAGTAACAGAAAAAGGATAATAAACTAAATTGTAGTAAACTTTATTTCTTCTTAAGTTTCTACAAGCTTATTTCTCATATATTTTTTTATTTCTCTAATTTAGAGATATATACCAAATTTTATGTTTCACCTTCCGCTTAAATCCGATCTTTTCCTTAACCGATTTTGCATATTAGAGAACTGAGCCTTTCACTAGAGTGGCTGCAGACATATCGCTAATAATATTTGAAAATAGAAAGAAATCATCTGGTATACCGACGGATCCAAACAGAAGAAGGGACCGGGGGGGGGAATCTACGGTGAGAGACCTAACGCAAACATAAGCCTCAACTTGGGGAAATGCCACTACGTAGAGGCTACATAACCCAGAACGTATGTATTCTTTCGAAAAGTCAAGCTGCTTTAAAAGCCTTGTCTGATTGTGTGGCGAGGAAGAATAAACATCCACCCACATTATCTTTGACTGCGAACCTCTAGGTTACAGCAGATATAGGATACTCGGTGCATCTCATCCCGAATATCAACCTTCAGGAAGACCTGATAAACAAGCTTCTGGCTATTGCCAACATATGGGAGAAGTGAAGCTCGTCAGACTGAAGTAGAAGCGGGAGGACAATGGACCAGATGGTCGAAGTGCAATAGCTTTTAGATCCCAAGATAAATCAATAAATCAATCAATAATTGAACAGAGAAAATATGATAAATTTATAAATTTTATGAAAAAAAGTTTCAAACAAAAGTTTCGATTTTGAAATGGAGAATTTTTTTTCTTTTAACTTTACTTGTCTCTGTAACTGTATTCGAAGTAGATATTTTTGGGGGGGAGTTGCAGTCTTTTCTGGGTGGTTTAAGCCTAAGACCTATGTTCCTACAAAAAATCAACTTTCTAGAAGTACCCTAACAACTGGAAGTACCCTAAAATATTGATAATGAGTACAGTCAGTGATTCATAGTCAATGATATTCAGCGATTGCCAAAAAGTCGATATTTAGAGTTAAAATCTGGAAAACTATTTAAGTTGTAAAGTTGAAATTCTATACGCCGTACCGTAAAAATGTGGGTTGTACGCTACGTTTTGAGCTTCATTGCTTTTTTTGTTTCTGAGATACAGACGCCTAAAAATCGTCTCTAACCCTGCATGAAAAACAAAGTACGGTACGTGTCTATGCTTAAACTTTATCTAACACACTACCATGCTATGAGATATGCTATAAGTATTACTGCTGCTATAAAACTTTAATTATCTGGCTGGTTAAGTCATTAAATTTTTGTTAACATAATTTGAATGATATAGTTGTATTTGATTTTATTGTCGAGAAAACAAACTGACCATAAACAGCATAAATATAATATTAAAATGGTAACCAAGTTGTATTTAGGTAAACAGTAGTTGGGCGATAATCAAATAAAATTATATAAATAATATTAAAGAGAACTCTAGGATTTTTCGAAATAAATTTCATTTTTTGCCCAAATTTCCTAGATCAAATTTTTTTGTATTTTATAAATACGTATTTCGACTACCAAGTAGTCATCATCAGTATGAATTAGCTAATTGTAATTATTCTCCGAGGAGATGTTACTTGTTACTAATTTGGTGACGGTCTGCACGTGCAGACCGTCACCATCTCCTCGGACAATAATTACAATTAGCTAATTCATACTGATGATGACTACTAGGTAGTCGAAATACGTATTTATAAAATACAAATAAATTGGATATAGGAAATTGGGGCAAAAAACGATATTTAAATTAAATTATATTTGTTTAAAACTTCCCGTTTTCATATAAGCATAAACCTATTTATCGTATTATTATCAGAATTGCACACATTTGTAATGTAACAAAGCTTCGACTTGTAACTTACAAGTGAATGAAATATTGATTGAAAAATTCCTCCCAGACAAGTTATCAACAGAGAGAGTATAGTAATAAACACAAAAGAGAAAGTTAGATAATAATCCGTGTGAAAACACGTATTATGCTATTTAAAACGTTACAAAATTTTATAATATGTGGTATCGATTACAAAAACCATATTTTCTACAATTTATATTGATTTTTTACCTCTAAAATTCATTAATTTTGGTTTGGTACTCTGATGTTAAGATTTAAGTTTGTCAAACAGCTATGTCATGCAAAGGACATCATAAAAATATATTTGTCACGTTCGATTCAAATTGTTGGGGTCATAGATGATAAAATGTGTGTTATGCATCCTCAGAGATTTTTATCTTAATATGTGTTCTTCGTAAAAAGAATGGATACGTTACTTTTGGTCGATAGTATATAGATAGATAGATACATCTTTGGGTCTAAAATGTATTGCACTTCGACCATATGGTTCATTGTGCTCCCCCTTCTACTTCAGTCCGACGAGATTCGTTTCTCCCATATGTTGGCAATAGCCAGGAGCTTGCTTATCAGGTCTTTCTGAAGGTTCATATATTCGGGGTGAGATGCGCCGAATATCCAGTATCTGCAGTAACCTAGAGGTACGCAGTCAAAGATAATGTGGTTGGATGTTTCTTTCTCCTCGCCACACAATCTGCGCATATGTTTCACACAATGTGTGCAGATGCTTCATCAGGAGATAAAGCTCGGTAATGAATCCGGTAACCTTCCACAGTTGCATTCTGTTCAGCCTCAGTGCATCGAGAGATATAGCCTCTTGGTTGCACTCTGAAGCAGTACCTTCCTGAACTCCCGCCGCGGTACTTTTTCCCAGCGATCACGGTGTTTAGCATTTGACCACTCGTTGATCATCTGTTTCCATGAAGTCCTTGGAATTCCTAAAATGGGCTCTGAGCCAATGATGGGTATTCCGATTTCCTTCTCTGCTAAGGTGCTTTTTCGTTTCCTTCGAAACCAATGTGACCCGACACTCAGATCAATTTTACATTGTTTCGTTTTGCCAACTTTAGCAGTTCCTCCAGACAATCCATAACTACCCTTGAGGTGACCTCAGTTCCAGGCAAGGCTTTTAAAGCAGCTTGACTGTCCGAGAGAATACATACGTTCTGGTTTATGTAGCATCTACGTAGGTTCTCACGGACGCTCAATTTTTGTTTGGTACGCTGATGTTAAGATTTAAGTTTGTCAAACAGCTATGTCGCGCAAAGGACATCATAAAAATATTTTTGTCACGTTCGATTCAAATTGTTGGGGTCATAGATGATAAAATGTGTGTTATGCATCCGCAGAGATTTTTATCCAAATATTGTTATTCGTTCTTCGTCAAATATGTTCTTCGTAAAAAGAATGAATACGTCACTTTTGGTCGATAGTACTAAAATGTATTTATGTTATGAAGTTATAAACAATTTTCAGATCAAAATATATTTAAACAATATGTCCAGTGAAAAAAATCCATCAAATGAACACAATGAATTTAATTTACAAATTAATACGGTATGCGATGTTCAAATATTTAATTCCATTTGTATGATGTTTGTGAAATAAAAGAGAATGAAGTCAAATTCATTTAGTTAAATATGCATGCGGACATTTATTTCTACTATAAGAGTCAGTAGCAGATTTATAATATTAGTACAGTTCACATTGAGTTATTATATTAGAATTGTTTCACGTGAATTGAGGATCTCGAATCTCGGTCGGTGGTTTTTTTACTGCTATAGAAATTTTGTGTAGTCAAATCTCTCAAATAATGATTTCAAATTGCGATAAAAATGAAATTTATGATTAATAATTATTATACTAAAAACAGAAAAAAATATGATACTGATTTTTGTCAATCTCATTATAATACTGTGTAAAGGTCACTATTTTGTTAAACATACAAACGCATCAAACATATTGGGTGTGTGTGTGTGTGTAAAATGATCGAAGGCATTAGATACAATTAATGATGATTTGATTAATTATATAAATTTATACAGAGAAAAATTGAATATAGTCATTGAAATATATTTAAATCAAAAATTATTCATTTTTTAAAACGGACACTACATCCATATAAAACAGATGAAAAGGGACGGAGGTGTTTATAACGGGTAGGCGAGAGAATAGGATACCGATGATTTTAACTACAGATTTTAAGAGACCCATCTTTTAATGAAAATATAAACTATTATGTTGCATAGCTATGTCATCAATTACTAAAACAATAAACTCTATGCAACAGCTTAATCTGTCGTTTTCGTTTAGCGGTGTGTGCGCGTATGTTAAAAACGCTGTTTAATGGTAAAAATGCTTTAAATATAGTCTTAAGCTGCCAGCTTTTAAAAGAACCACCGACCTAGACTCGAAATTCCCAATTAATACGTGGCACGCCTCATAGAATAACTCAATAAGAACCGTACCGTAGAAGTACCGTATGTCTGCATGGTTCTAGCTCGTAGAGTCTAAAAACTAGTAGCATCTAAGACTTAAACTATTATAGTTTAAAACCAAAGAATGCCACATTACTTTATGTGTCAACTTTTAATGAATTAAAATTAAATGAGTAATTGTTTGAAACTAATTTATTATTCACTTTATAAACTGTGAATAATACTTAAAAGCTTAATTACGGTGGAACTTGTTCTTAATTCTAGTCATTAAATTTTGGCACGCAAATGATTTGAATATTCATGTAATAGAATGTATGCATGATAGTTGAAATTTACTAAAATTATTTCTCACAATCTATAAGCGTCTTTAAACATATTTATAAGTATTTGTCTCGAGTACAATCTATATAAATTATGCTTTGCTTAATCCGATCTCCTATACCGTGGATAATGATGCCACAAGAGACGAGAATTAGAATCCTGATTATCGATAAATATTCGAGAGACAGATGATATAGTTTCTTTCAATCGCTATAAATTATTAACATGTAAAAATGTACAAATCATAAAACAGCAAATCATTAAAAACTTAAAAAAATTAGAATAATATATGCGCTTTATACGAATAGAAAAAAGATTTTTCTGAAGTTGAAATTGTATTTTTTCAAGAAAATCTTCAAATGTAAAGAACGAGACGAAACAAGTTGATAGAGAAGTTTTAAAGTAAATACAATACAAGAGACATGTAACTCTAGTCTTGCAGCATTACTAACCGTGGGTGTAGAAGTTGGCAGAGAGATCGCCATTTAGATCTGTAAGTAGCACTACTCAAGGCCTCCATTTAGCTTCTTTCCATCTCACTGTTTCCATCACGTTGTCTTTCGATGTGAACAGGAAGAATTGAAAGGCTTGCTACGGGAATCTTTAGCGTGGAATCCGAATCATAAACAAACTAGCGAATTTGTGAGGTCTGGATAAAAGTCATGATTAATACTTTGAAGGTCCGTCGAATGGTTTGATTTCATATTTTGTCTCTTTTTGTTCTTTTCTCAACACGTCTATGGTATTTCTTTTCTATAGCCTGGAGTCTTGATTTGTGCTTACTGGTCAGGGTTTATGTTGAGTGTATACTGAATGTAGGATGGAAGCTGTTCTTGAATAGAGTCACCTTGGTGTGCTTGGAGACTATTAGAACGAACCATCTGATCATGGACTAGTTACACCGTGTCGCTGCCACCACTTGTTCGTTTGCTTCCATGTCAAGTATTCTATGCTCAGCCGTTAGTGCTCCCAGGTATTTAAAGGTGGAGACTTCAAATACCTAGTTGTTGACGGTGATACTGTGTTTTACTATTCGCGACCAAGTGGCCACGCAAAATCTTAGGGTCCCGACCAAGTTTGAATTTATTCCTGCAAAATTAAGGTTAACATTTGACTGTATACATGCAAAAATTTGCCAGTTTTACTTTTGACAATATATTTCGCCACAAACAATATATATGGTTACAAAGTATCTACCGAATTTGAACCATTTCGTATGCCTGAAAACATTTTTGAATAGTTTTTAATTTCAATAACCGTGAACTTTCTGGTGAATTACCTTCTCAAATCTTCTTCGTCCACTTATGTGTAATAAATTATAGAAATTAGATGGCATTTTTTTAAACCCTCCATGATTAAACTTTAAAATATAACTTGAATTAGGCATGTATACTGTTCGTTCAGGATCAACGATCCTTTAATTTTATCTTATTTCGAAAGTGACAAAAATTAAGCACTATTTTTATAAAAATATCAAAAAATTGTTTCATTTCATTGCTAATGATACTTTTTCGTCACATTACGAGCAATCATTATAATGATTGGCAGTGTTTAGAGGTTATGTGTATTCTTTTAGATGAAAATTTTGTTATCCGGTAGCCAGAGTGTCACGATTTTACCATGAATTTTTGAACTCGACGAGATAAATCGAAAATAAAGAATAAAATTTGTCGATATCATGCATATTCGTGATATCGAGTGTGCACATTTTGTATATATCTTACATTTATATTTATATACTAAACAGGTTGTGCTACAATTCAATGACATCGTTTACCAAAAATCTTAAAACCAACACAAGACATAGCTCACCTCCACCAATTTGAACTGTGGATTATACCGATAATACTGTTCAGTTGCACTATACGCAAAACTTTTAAATTTCGATATTTTCAAAACTGAACGAGATATACAAATATTATATTTTACTTTCGATTTGTATCGCCGAGTTAAGAATCCATGGCCAAATCGTGGTGCTCTATATGAAAAAAAATTTTTTTCTAAATCGTTATCTCGAAAACTAAGCAGCGCATACAAAAATTTTATTATTTACCGTAGCATTGCCGAACGTCCAGGTGGTCGAGCTGTTAAAGGCACTCTACCCGAAACTGGGAGGAAGCTGGTTCGATTCCCAATGGTAGCAGTTGGTCAATAAAATGAATTAAAAAAGAAAAAAATTAATGGGCAGGTTAATTGACTAAACTGAAGAACGAGTTACCGACTATGCTTGTGAAGGTTTTCTGCAGTTTCCTTCCACAAACCCAAAAGAATTTGGGCAGAGTTCGTATCAAAGTCGGATATAGTCGCACAACTTACCAATTCCTAGTCTACATACAAATTCCTTGTTCCTGGTTGGGAAAAAGGCCTAGAAAGACCTGCTTGCCAGGATTCGTCAGAACCTTGTCTCCGATAATACCACTACTTGCAATCGCGAAAATTTTGTTTGTTTTATATATAAAATATGTTCTATTATCATATATTTAATATGGTACATTATAAATACACCAAAATAAAAAAAACAATACTCTTCTTAGATATCACACAGCAAGGAAGTGCGTCGGACCCAGTTTAAGTATAGACGTCTACCGTACTTTGTTTTACGCGGAGAAATCAGAGACGGTTTTTAAGTCTCTGTATCTCTGTTTTCAAGATATTTAACCCTAAAAAGTGACATTTTGGTGATTGTCTGGCTGAATAAAAACGAGTACTTCCAGTTGTCCTCGAAAGTTTATTCTTGGTAAGAATATAGGTCTTAGGGTAGAACCGCCTAGAAAAATTTTAAATTGTATTTAATGAAGCCAGATAGATAGATAGATATATTTTGGGGTCTAAAAAGTACTGCACTTTGACCTTATGAAGGTTCGTATATTTGAGGTGAAATTCACCGTATGAATATCTTGTATATGCTGTATCCGAGAGATTCGCAGTTAAAAATGATGTGGCTGGATGTTTCTTTCTCCTCGCCGCACAGTCTACACATAATGGATCCGTTAAGGAGTCCTATTGTGTACAGATACTTCCGCAGGGGACAATGTTTGGTCATGAATCCGATAACCTTCCGCAGTTGTACTCTGTTCAGGTTCAGTGCATCGAAGTACAGCCTCTTGGATGTACTCCGAAGCATTATTTTCCCGATCTGTTGCTGCGGTATATTTTCCCAGTGATCACGGTGTTTAGCATTCGTCCACTCGTTGGTCGCCTATTTACATGCCGTCTTTGGAACTCCTAGAATAGGCTCTGGGCCTATGAAGGGTATTCCGACTTCCTTTTTTTGCTTAAGTATCCGCTTTTTCATTTCGTTCGAAACCACTGTGACCTGGTACCAAGATCAGTTTAACACTGTTCCGTTTTTCCAGCTCCAGCAGTTCCTCTAGACAATCCTTGACCCACTCCTGAGGTGATCTCAGTTTCAGACAAGGCTTTTATAGCAGCTGACTATCTGAGAGAATACATACGTTCTGGTTTATGAAGCCTCTATGTAGGTTATCACTGACACAATCCAGTATGGCGTAGACTTTCGCCTGAAAGAGTGTGGCATATATTCCCAAGTTGAGGCTTATGTTTGCCTTGGGTCTTTCACCGTAAATTCCCGCCCCGATCCCTTCCCCAGTTTTTGAGCCGTCTGTATACCAAACGATTCTTTCTTGAGATAGGGTGGTTTTTGTTCCGTCCACATGTCCCAATTACAGACTACATTGAAAGGTTTTGAGAAGGAGTATATTTTCGGAAGTCTGTTGTCAATTAAAAAAAATGGGGTCTGAAATGCTGTTATCTCTTGATTTTGCATCTCCACTCTGATCGTTTATTTTTAAATTTTTTAATGAGTGTGAAAATGATGAATATAGAGGTAGATTGTAAAGGCTGCCCTGGATGGGGTACACTTCGACCATAAGGTCCATTGTGATGCCTTAGGATGTGAGGATGTGAGTGGAGTGGAAGGAATTTGTGAGTAGACTAGGAATTGGTAGGATATGCGGCTGCAGCCGACTATGATAGGAACTATGCCGATATTCATCTGGAGTTCGTGAAGGAAACTGCAGAAAACCTTCTCAAGCATAGCCGGTTACTTCGTTCTTGTCCATACGCCGACAGTTTAGTCAATCAACCGCCTCCTTTTTTTTTTTCTTCTTTTTTTATATAATTGACAAACTGCCGATGTCGGGGTGATGAATATAAATTTACTGTGTAAGTTTCTCAGGTGCAGACTATTTCAAATTTTTCTCCACAACTTATTACATTTTATTATGCTTAATTTACAAAGAATAAAACTTACTTAAGTAAAATATGAAGTACCCTGCATTTGAGAATGCTGAGCGGATGGGCCTACCAGTGCACCTCGACTATTGCAGGAGCTGCCACAATGATCAGAGAGAGGAAACCATTGGGTACCCTTTTTCAGATATTACAATGGACCTTATGGTCGAATTATGCCTCACCCGAAAAGCCACTAGAACCGAATCTACCACGCATCAGAGAAACTTACTCAATAAATTTATACCAATCATTAGCATACTTTCGATAGATAACTTTACCCTCAAAAAAATGAATCTCTCGCAATAAATTTACACCAAACATAATCTACATTCTTGTTAAATAACTTGGTCCTCACAAGGCTATTACTTTTCTAGACGATGAGATTAAAAGAATAAACGGAAACTTTGTTATTTCGACATTTTTGGTTTTGCTGCGATAACATACATTTAGTATGCGAAAACTGTGTATGCGAAAGCCCTTTCACATTTTTATTTTTGGTGGTATTCATTTATCATCACAGAGCAGCAAGAATGTAGCAATATCTATGTACAGGAGTATATAGTATAGATATGTAACTTGTACCAAGTATATACATTTAACAACAGTCCATACATATTATCCTACTAGTCGCTAACAGTCATACATATAAGAGCAAGGTACTATAGATATTCAGTTAGTGTATACCTACAACACCCGTATTTTACTCAGTGAATGTGTATTAAACCATTCAACTAATGCTTTTCTTTCATCTATGTATACACATATATACTATATAGCATTCATCCACATGGTGCAGAATGCTGGGCACGATGCGGGTACCGCACCCGACCCCGCGCAAATCGATCCACCCACCATACGATATAAAACGACAAAGATAGTATACACATATAGTACTATTATTACATTGTTCAGTGCATCTTTTTCTATTTTATACAGTTTGTATACTAAAGCTTTAGTGACCTAACTTGAACAGTAACGGCCCGCGCGCGAACATAGCTTTAGATTATAACATCTAAACTAACGAAAAGCCTTCTCGGCTTTATATGAAAGTAGTACATGTTTTTGAGTGTGTTGTTTTAATAAATATCACAAGTTATCACTGTTAAAAAAAAAAAAAAACCACTTGAAACAAATACATATTTCAAAAATTGAATAAATGATCATATAATAATTGTGTGTTAAATTTTGTTTTTAATTAAAATAAATAAATAAATGCAAATTATTTGTGTCTTTAATATTATTAAGTGTTCGTATTTAGATACCAAATGTGCTAATTGATTTTACTAAGTTTGATGATTAGGTATAGTGTGATGATTTTACAATAAAAAAAGAAGCATGTTGTTTTGTTTAATATACAAATGATGAGGTGTTTTAAACCAACCATTGTGACAATTGTCACAACATAATTAATATTTTTATATTAATTAAAATAAAAATAAAAACAAACATCTTATTTGATATTGTTTTATTTAAAGGTAAAAATAATTTACGAAATTCAAGGGTAATTTTTTGATTGTTCTATTTTATTTCTTACTGTAAAAGTTTTGTCATCATAATATTATGTAAACTTTTATATGAAAATCAATGTACACATAATTAAAATTCGTATAGATATTCTATAAAGGTTAATATATCCTAGAGTATGTATTTAACATAGAGAGTTCATATGCATCAGGAAATATCATTTGTAGTACAGTTCCTTAACTGAAAAAATCGACAGTTTTGTACTCAAGAAGCTTTTATGTACTATGAGCCTCAGATGTCATCTTCTTTTTCAAGATTGTATAGTCATTTTGTGTCTTAATAATTCGGTTTTTGGGAAAATGATTGAAAAAAGAACACGAATTCTGTGGCCCATAGTACGTTCTTCAGTATAATGGAATAATGTCCTAAAATACTTTTTAATGAAGTAAAATACCTAATACCTAGATCAGATTTTGTATTATAGTACAATGTATTATAATGCAAAAACTATGTATGTATTGGGGCGAATTTGAAATTTTATTTCAAAAACCTATAGTTCTCATTAATTATCATTTGATAATCGAACATTTTAGGAAGTAAAATAATTTTTTTTATGCAACTTATAGAAAAACGTGTTCAAGCGAAATTTCTTGTACATATAAAATTTGATATCTGTGTTAATTTTGTCATCGTTATTCTGAAGTACATTTTTAATAAAATCTGTATTTTTTTATGTGTTTATTTACTAATTCAAAGGAAGATATTAAACTTGAAATTTATGGGTTATTTATTACACTAAAATATGGTTTGATATTCGTGAGTTTTTTGGTTTTCTAACTTTATATTTATTTTTGAAAACGATAAGAGATAATTACAAATTACAAATGTATCCTTCTTAAAAATACAACTGTTTTTGGAAATATTTCTTCAGTTATTATGTAAATTAAATCTGTCTTTTTTCGGGTTTCGTTCCTATAATATTTCTTTAACAAATTTTTATTTTTTTCCCCTGTGATACTTCGAAAAAACTGATTTTTATCTCCTGACGTGTTGCGACATCAATATTAAAGTTCGTACTATAGGCCACAGAAGTCCTGCTAAATATAATAACAATTTTTATTAAAAACTTCATGCATGCCATGTATGTTTTCTACCGGATGCAGGGAGTGTATTTGTAACTTAGAAATCGTACTATGTTGGAATATGAGAGTATGCATTATTTATGATTTGATCTCTTTTTTTGTCGCAAAGGTATTCTAATATGCAGTTATAACGAGTGTAGTTTCTATATTAAATGCATAGTTAATGCTTTTTTTTCATTCCATCTAAAGAGAAAGTATTATTTAAAAAAATGCTTTTCATTTACAGTAAACAATGTTCAATGCATTCAAATCATAAATAAATTATTCGACATGTGTAGAACCTAAATGGATTTTTAATTTAAAAATTGAAAACATATTGGTAATAGTTTGCAAGAGAAAAACCTGAATTATTTATAACCTATTGATAATGTTGTTTTTTTTTTACAATTTTCTATATAATAGTATTCATTTGACCACTCATATGTGAAAACTACATCGAACGGCTTTTATACTTCATTTGATATTGGAAATTCATGTTGACATATTTTTAGTTACCTGAATAAAAAAATAAATTACGGTTTGTGAGAAGTTTTTATGAGCGCTAATGTAAGGAAAATCATATGGAACTATTTATTGGGTTAAATTTCATTACGCATGTGTGGCAGTGTACTTTATTTCAAATAAAGCAGAAATCGTTGCAAAAATCTTTTCGTTAAATGGATACGGAATTAACAAACTCATTCACAGTGCAGCAAACATTTTGAACAACGTGTGTTAAAGAAAGTTTTAACCTTTTTAGTGGAAGTAGGAGGTTAGGTTAGGTTAGGTTAGAGTGACTGTCTTGGGGTGAGACACACTTGGACCATAGGGTCCGTTGTGATAGTAGGAGGAAACTGACAAAAACGTTGTATCAAGTTGCGTTCGGTCAAGTGTTTTCTTCGATTTGATGATTTTGACGTAATGCTCAAAATGATTGTGTGACCCTTTCGATTCGTCAGATATTTGTTATAATGTGTGTTTTCTTTGTGTTTGTTAAAACCAGATGTTTATTTATTAGGCAATATTTTAGTAAATACTACTTGTTGGTACCATTTTTTTTTTCGACATATTTATTTTCTTCAAAAACAAACAAACGCTCAGTTATACATGTTTTTGTTGTTTTTTTCTGTATGAAATTAAACAAGGTATGAAAAAAAAGTTGTTTATTTTACAAAAAGGGGCTTTTTTGGGTTCGATTTTTTGTTCTAACTCGAACGGTTTCAAAGAGTTTTGCCCATTTTCTCAAATATGGTTAGATTTGCCGATTTACGAATAGCTCGATATATCTTTTTGTTTTTAAGTTATCGTGTTGAAAGACAGACTGGCAGACGAACAGACAGGCAGATATGCGAAAATATGACTGAAAAATGGACTAAGGTGGTCATTTTATGAACACCTATACTAAAAAATTGTATACCTTGTATATATCATAGAAAAATTGGTGTCACATCAATGTGCTTTTGACATTTGAAAGGCGTAGTTCGTTAATGAGTAGAATCGGTCAAGGAAATATAGGGGCTTAGAGGAAGGAGAAAAGAATTAAAATATCTCACTTAATATTAGGAAAATTGAAAGCAGTATAAGTAGTACAAAGCATCATAAGCAGTATAAAGCATAAGTAGAAAATCAATTTTACTACAAGTAAATTTCGTATTATTTCAATTACTAGAAAAGAGTATTAATCTTGGGAAAATAGTTTTTATTATTATTCTTGATAAACTTTCAATTTAAGATTGATTGATTGATTGATTAATATCGGGGTAAAAAATATTGCACTTTAACCTTATGGTCCTCCCGAAGGTTCATATGTTCGGGGTGAGATGCACCAAATATCCTGTATCTGCTGTAACCCAGAGGTTCGCAGTCAAAGATTATGTGGTTGGATGTTTCCTCCTCCTCGTCCCACTTCAAATTAAGATAAAGAATTAAATAAAACCAGGTTTTTTGAACTAATTAAATATTTGAATGGTCAATTTTTACAACTGGAAATAAAGTTTTATTTGAGTTTAAAAAGTAAATAAATACAATGAAAACAAAAGTTTATAATGAACTTTAAGATATCAATTGTTAGATAGTTATTTCTATTCTTAATTTAAATAAAATATCATTGAAAATTATTTTGAATAATTAATTAAACTAATATCAAGTCAACCATGATTATCGATAACCAATTGGAAAATATTTTTTACTCATGAATTGATAAAGATTGATTAAACAATAGAATCATTTTTTCAGTAGTATTAAATTACGTAACACTCTAGATTTCATTCCAACCATTCAATTATATCTCAATGTAAGATTTCAGTAAGAAGCAATAACATTATAATTAAAAAATAAATTATGTTAGAACCCCTAGAACCGCGCTTGGTTATCAGTTGTTGAAAAGACGACATTGTAGCTAGTTACCGAATAATAATGGTTTTTATAATACTAAATCACTTTTGTATGTGCTGCAATATGTTTTGTTTAGTTGAATATGGTCGAACTGTTATTATGGGAGTTGGCGATGTGATATATCTGCAATACAAACTGTTACTAAAAACCATGAACTGTGTCTTAAATTGTAATTAATTCATCATTATGTATTGTTTTAATTCCCTTAAAAGGTTCTTGATAAGTAAAATTAATTATAACTTAAAAAAAATCATATTAAGTGTTTTATGAACAATATTCATGATTCTTTTATCCTTATTGTATAGCTTTTTGTTTCTCTTCAAGTTCTATTGGTATTTTTACTTTTATCATAGAGAATGTACCGAGAGACATTAAAGCGTGAGCAAAATTTACTCCTTAGTATTTTTTTTCGAAATATTAGTTGAGTTATTTTAGTATTTTTCAAAAATTTTAGACCTCATTTCGAAGATACATGACCATACGGAAGAAACGTTTTGGTAAATAGGTGCGAAAAAATGTAGTTTCTGAATACCTTTACAAACTCGCACAGACCCGACTTCGTTGTATGTCGATTGAAAGAGTACCAGTTTCTCACTTTAGCGATCCTAGAATCAAATCTTGGTCGGTGCCATTAAAATAATGTTTCTTTTTCATATTCTCGTACATTCAAGACAGCTGGTGTGAATATTATCGTACAATCTCTGTATACAGACACAAGTGTGTTATGTGGACGATATTTACAGTAGATTTTTCAGAGTTCTCAGATTGTTTAATAAAATAACTATATTGCAACAATAGTTGTTGTCAATTAAAATTTGAAAAGTTCAAAAAATGTATGAAAAAAAAAACAAATAACGAAACAAAAAAAATAAATAATTGTCATTATCAATTTTGTTTGATTCGACATTATTTATGAATAGGGAGAGGACATGGAATGGCAGACATCTTTCATCAAAGTTTATTTGTCAAATAATATTTATTTTTACAGTTCATTAAAATTAAGTTTTCAATTCATGACGTATTTTAACCCTAGACTTGTTCATTCAATACAATGCAGAAATATTCAACCTGCTCATAGTTTTAATCACCAAACTTAGTGTACAACTATTATCGATTTACGTTAACTAAAAACGGCTCTCTTGAGTATCTACGTGCATGTATGATTTATATATAGACTTCGGATTTAACTATTTAGCGATTATGCTTATAATTTATGTTTATGACGATAAAACCATTTCATAAACTCAGATAATGCATTAGATAATGCATCAGATGATGTATAAAGCCATTTAAGTCGAAATTGAATATAATATTTTGTTGTCAATTTGTACAAAATGAATTAAACACAATTAAGGATGTTCATGCATGAGTCCTGATAGTAGATAACAAAATGTTTTTTAATGAATTGAATAGCTAAATTATGTAGTTATCCTCCCTCAAAAATTTATCACCTGTAAAAATCAAACTTTTAACACAGCGTCTTATGGAGAACAGAATTTTTTTGAACTTAAAATTAAAATAACTATATTATTAAAGTCGTCAGGATAATAAATAATGTTTATAAATGCATTAAAATTGCATTAAAAAAATGGTGTTGACGTACATTTGAATTAATTATTTAATAAAATTAAAACTTTTTTGTTAGAGGTGTTTTTGCCACCATATTTTGTAAACTGGCGACCACGCACACTAAAATAATATACACATACACAAAAATACAACATAGTTTACTGTCACATCAAGTCAAATCAATTCACATTTACTGATATTTTACAATAAATACTTTTAAAATATTTAAGACAAATAAAATAAGGTTATAAATCGTTGTAAGATGATTGATATACTTCACAACTTTTTTCAAATCCTAAATAAATTTTATTAAAAATAATACTTATTTGACTTTAGAATAGCAAATGAACGTCCTTTAGTGTGGTTGCTTTTACTTTTATCAATCAATGCTAATTTAAGGTATTGTAGAATGATTGCAATTTTCAATTAAAAAGAGGGCCGTAAAAGCGTACTCAATCTTTTAATTTAAAGAAATCTATCGTGACAAGGCCTTTTGAATCTTTCCTCAAAAGTTTAAAAGCCTTGATGATGTTTCAGAACATTTCCGATGGGAGATCCACGGTTTTGGAATGATTTATATCATTTTGTACACATAGACATCTGAGTTTGCTGTATCCTTTATAAATTACACACAAAACGTCTTTGCTGGACGTAATATCCACTTTCAAATGGTTCAAGAGACAGTTGATAATAGTGTGTAAATTGTCTAGCGATACCTTCAATCATATTTATGTTCTTGTAGAAGTCAACACAGAACCAGATAAGAAAGTTTGACGGCAGGGTGGAGAAGTGGGCATTATGTGTGTCAACTATGGTCGAAATTATACTATATTTTTAATTGTGTTCAATAGAACCCGTTTTCAGATAGTATCAATGCTTTTAGAAGATTGATTGCACTCGAGGAGGGGACAACATGAAGGTCAAGATTTATACTATGGGCACGAACGGAGTCTAAATTTAATTACCATTATTATCCCATCCATTATAATCAATATTATCCAAAAACAAATACAGTGTGGCTTTTGTTTCTGCTCAAATTATATTTTTGCAAAAAAAAAGAATAACAAAAACTTTATTTATAAATTCATTCAAATAGAATAAATATTACCTTCATGTAGAAATACCGTGTGCATTTTTAAATAAACATATTTTATTTATTCAAGACCTTCAACTTTCCCTTTCATTACTAGTAGTTCTTTTATATTGATAAGATTCCGTGCCACGTAGACTACTATGTTCAAAATCTAGCTGTTGAAATCTACAAATATATTACTCAAATTTATTTAGAAATTTATTTAGTTTTTATTTACACAAATTTACTCTGTTTTCGTAAATTTCAAATGAATGAGATTAGCAGAATAAAAATAGATATTCTAACAAAGCCGAAATAAAATTATTTCACTGTTCATTATTAATGTTAGTCAATACATCTAGATCATTTCGACAAAGTAAAATAATAAAATAGTGGAACGATCGCAAGAATATCTTTATTCAACATTCCATTTCAATGCCCACTCTGTTTTTGCAAGATTTCGTACAAAAGAACGATCTCGACATCGCAATTATAATCATCACTAAACTAGAACATGACTGATACTAAAACCAACATGTACACTTCCACTCGGTGCGTAGCTGACTTTCGACTGGCACATATAACCAAAAACACAAAATATATACCAGTTAAAATTTCCAGCTTCATTTCGAACAACCGATTACACGATTAAAGCTGATAAATGGCTTTCAACTGTAAATAATATATAAAATATCTAGGGCGAACTATGTAATAAATTATTTAAAAAAACTAAAACCCGACTACGAAGGCACGAAACTAGTTTGAAGAGCCTTATAAATATTTATTGTAGTCGAAGGCCCAACTGCGATACACAAAGTAAAAGTATATCAATTTCCGGCCTTCGACTATAAGAAATTTTCTCACGGCTCTTCAAACTTGTTTCGTAGTCGGATTTAAGTTAGAGTGACTCACAATCATACAACAGATACACATATCTGGCCCATCAGGGTCAACTTTGCAATTGAACCTGCGGTACAGTACAGAAAGATACATTTACGTATACACGTCTATCTTTGTCAACAGCTCACAACACAGTAACAACTTCAACACAAGTTCAATAACAATCAAACATTCGTTGAAATCAAATAGTTAAGAGAAGTATAATCAAAAGTATAATCTAAAAGTTGTAATTGTTATCCAAAAAGTAGTGAAATAAAATTTTCAAAATATACATTTCAAGTATTTTCTTTATCACACGCATCCTTTCGCTATAAAGTTATTTAAACTTATTAATTTAATAGTTTTTAGTATAACATTAATAATCTATGAATTATGCAAGTAATATCCGTCATATGTGTAGCTTAGGAGCTACATGGGAACACATGTCATGCGGATATTCAGACAGGCATAGATTGCACATAACCCTAAACACAGAACCCTCCGTAGTTGGGTAAAAACAAAGACTGCTAGACACAAAATTCTCCATATTCAGGTAAAAATAATAAATACACTTCATAGCATCATCCACTTTAATTTCATAGCACGAAATCAAATTTCCATTTCTTTATAAAACAATTTTATAAATTATGTTTATCGTAAAATATTGATCACAAAACGAATATATTTCAATAAACAAATATATTTACAATGCCATGGTTCAAAATAATCTTTGAATGACAGGGTAAAATAGTATATTTTTCCTAATGAGAATTTTTTTTTTTGTATACACCATCGTTTGACCTGAATTTTTTTTAATATCGCAGCTCATTTAGTTCGAATGAGATATAATTTAAACGAAGCTAAAATTGTAATTTTGTGTTTTTGTGAATATACATTTGTATGAAACATATTGCATGTGTAGTATTATATAACATGATGTATCATGGACATAATAAAAACAAATTTCGATTATATTATCATCCGGGTAATTCATTACTCAACTCCTTGTGCAGTTACTTAACTTCTTGTTTTGTTTCTTACTAGTAATTTAATCCCAACTTTTCCTTGACCAATTTGCGTAAGCTTAAGTGTAGAACTATATAAAATATTCTGCATATTCCTTAAATACAGTTTGACAGGTCTATGATTTTAATTACATTTTATCAAATAAAATAGAAATTCTTAATTAAATTTAACTGTAAATATAATTTTATAATTAAATATAATTGTCATTCGAAATTAAAATTAAAATGACTGTCATCTAGTATTCGAATAGTAAGTCTTCGGATGTTCGATTTACGAAAAATTTTAAATAATGAAATGATTAATACAATTTGTATAGTAATAATAACAATTTATAAAATTAAACTTCTTATCTCGTTTAATGGAAAATTAACTTCATCGACAACACTCTTCAAAAGCATTACCTTTTGCTAATCATGCCAACCGCCATTGAATTTTATTTTTTTCTCACTCATTTACTTGTGACACGACCGCTGAGAACTTTATATTAAAATTATAAGTTCTGGAAATTATATTTACTTTTAATTTCGAATATATAATTTTATTTGGTTCATTAAACATCTTTCTGAACACTAAATAATGCCAATTTTGCATTTGCTTAAAGTTTTTTTACTCATTAGATATCGTTGAAGTTGATATTATGAACTACGAAAAGTGTCCTTGGAATACCATAACTTTTTTGATTGTACTATGGACCACCAAAGTAGCTCCCTATTTTCAAAATTTTTTAGTTGGTTTGGGCCTTGTTCATTAGGTTTTTGGGAAAATCTTTTGAATAAAACTTGATGATATACAAAAATAAACTACTTTCATCGGATGCATTTTTTCGAAAAACAAATGAGTAAGCTACTACAAGGCTTACTTGGCGTACATGGCTACTACATGGCCTACTTTTATGGCCATGTATACTACAACCTACATTTTTCTTTAATTTCTTTGGAATTGTTGAAATTCTTCAATTGTGTCTAGTGTTTCACGAGGCACGAGGCCAGGCGAGGTTTTGGTATCACCTCGCCTCGCTTTTTTAAATATCAACCTCGCCTCGCCTTGCCTCGGCCGAGGCAGAATGTTGGCTAGCCTCGCCTCGCCTCGGCTAGGTTAGCTCTCATCCTCGCCTCGCCTCGAGCGAGAGGCGAGGCGAGCGAAAATTTTTACTAATTTTGACTTATTTTGCATGAATGTACATAATATGGTAAAAAACTTATATATATATATGTATATAAATTTTAGAGACGATGATTTTCGACATCTACTAGGTAGGATTGCTGTAAGATATCGCTTGTAATAATACATGTTACTATATTATTTTTTTTTTAAATTTATGTTTGTAAATTTGCCTCGGGCGAGGCGAGGTTTTTGAGACAATATACCTCGCCTCGCCTCGGTTAGTAACGAGGATTAAAATTTTGAACCTCGCCTCGTGCCTCGTAACCGAGGGCCGAGGCGAGGCGAGGTTACCTCGTAGCCTCGGTGAAACACTAATTGTGTCATACAGAAATTAACCAAAAAACAAGTCCATTTGATTTCTGTAAAATGTTTCCAAAAAATTTATTCATAACTTCATAATGAACTGTTTAATAACAAATAGTTTTGCTCTATCTCATATTGTTTTTTATATAAAATTAAGCAGTTTTGAAATATTATAGCTTTTTAGATACTTGGGAAAGATTGTATCCCACTTGTATAGTGTACTGAAAAAATGCTATAAAAATATCTTGCATTTGATATTAACTTTTTAAATGTAAAATAACCTTCTTGAAGTCAATCAGTTATGATACTATGTCATTTGCAATCTACAGAAACCTGCAGAGTGTTAGGCATAGAATTTTTGGGTGTGAAACCCTGGATCCATCAATCCTGGGAGCAATCCCGGCTGAGAACCTGGCTTCAACAGAATCCTATAACTTCATTTTCTTAAAATAGTACCTCTTACCCGGAGACGTCTCACTTTCGGGTAACAGGTTGTTCTCAAGGAGGGTACAGAGGACCCTTTGGTCTAGGTGCTAGGGACCCATTTGCGGTACCCCTCTTGCTAATTATTATTATTATTACTAACATTCCCAACCAACATCTTTGTGCTCGCATGGAGGCGTGCGCATCCTATGCTTATCCTCACCATGCTCGCATTAGAGACACATCTATGCAACTCATAATAATATGGTTGCATCAGCAAAAGTTAAACACGTATAATTGGATTTTTAGCAGTAGTCCGGTCATTTTAGACATAAAAATAGTGATCAAATAAAGAAAATTCCGACAGAGCCAAATCTTTGTAGAGACCTTAGGTTTACCACAAGGAATAAAGTGTCAAAAGTCCCCATCAGTCCCATGTGAGCTTAGGGACTTATTCGGGGCCCAAGGTCAAAATTTTAGGTTTTTTGGATTTTTCTCGAAAACGGTAAGTTTTATCGAAAAAGTACCTCGGAGCAAAGTTGTAGATCTTAAAATTCTCTATAAAAATGGTTCCCATAATATTAGTTAATATTAGTTTGCACAAATATTAGTCATAGCATAATGACTGCTGTTGAAGAGTATGAGTCAGATTAAAGTAATAAAAAAAAGTTAGAACGACAGTTAAACTCAGTAACCCATATCAATAATCTTCATACTATTAAATAATTATTGTTCCTGAAAATAACGTCATAAAGGTTCGTGGAATAGGCCTACCGGGGATACCACGTTAAAAAAAACGCGCCGAGTACACTACCTCACAGGTGGTGTGGAAATGTGTGCATATTATGTAGAACTTGATTCTTACAAGCGCAATATCTGGGAAATAGTGGGTCTTAGAGAAAAAATCATGGGAACCATTTTTATAGAGAATTTTAAGATCTACAACTTTGCTCTGAGGTACTTTTTCGATAAAACTTACCGTTTTCGAGAAAAATCCAAAAAACCTAAAATTTTGACCTTGGGCCCCGAATAAGTCCCTAAGCTCACATGGGACTGATGGGGACTTTTGACACTTTATTCCTTGTGGTAAACCTAAGGTCTCTACAAAGATTTGGCTCTGTCGGAATTTTCTTTATTTCAAATGTCTAAAATGACCGGACTACAGGTGAAAGGTTAATATTGTAATGAGCAAAGCATTGTTTTCTCAATAAGATACTGACTAACATTAACTATTGTGTACATAAAAATATTTGTGTTAAATTAATTTTTTCAGCTGTTTCGTTTTGTTTGCTTTGTCTGCTTGAGGTTTGCAAAATTCTACCATGTTCACATAAGGGACCCAAGTGTACTGCAATAGCTAATCAAACACCATGTATATGAACAGTATGATTATATACAATTTCATTATGGTTTTTATACTAACGGGTAGTTATCTAGGTATCTTTTATCAATGTTTACTCTTTTATGGAGGCAATCACTTGTATAATACGGTTGCATTATTGTTGTGTATTATTTCATTTATAATGACCGCATTCACTGTAACTTGTAAGTGACATCAAAAGAAATAGTTAACAGTCAATTACTTTTAACTGTCTTTGTTATGCGATTTTTTCATGTCAATGATTTTCGATACTCGCTTGCTACAGTATTTTTTATATAAAATACGTTGCTATACAATTTATGGTACACAATAGAAAAGCACAATATTTAAAATTACATCCAGATATAAAAGATCTGAATTTTAATGTTATTTTTCACATTTACGTTATATATGTGTTTTCTTCTTGAATGTGTTTCAACAATATATCTGGATACATCTTGAGAAACGTGGTTGATATATGACATAATAATTATATTATATATGTGATGAAAAGTTTAGTTTTTATGGTAGATATCTTTTTAAAATATAAAACTTATTTTGACAAAATGGAAACCCGACTTCAAAAATCAAACATTCTATAACAAAAAATGCACTAAAAAGTAAAAAAATAATTGCATATTCTTGTGCCAATTTTAGTTCACCTAAGCAAAAATTTTTAAATATATATGTACAATTATTATTATATTTGGAGTCGGTGTCAGCATAGAGAAATTCACATAACTATTGGACACCGCCTCCAAAAATAACAATAATTGTACATATATATTTAAAACTTTTTGCTTAGGTGAACTAAAATTGGCACAAGAATATGCAATTATTTTTTTACTTTTTTGTGCATTTTTTCTTATAGAATGTTTGATTTTTGAAGTTGGGTTTCCATTTTGTCAAAATAGGTTTTATTTCGCACATTTTAGTGACTTTGAAGTTCTATAAATTATTTTATTTGTCTAGATATTGGTAGACAACCCTTTAAAACAAAAAAAAAATTCAAAATCGGTTCATAAATGACGGAGTTCTGAGGTGACACATGAAAAAAAAAATACAGACGAATTGAGAACCATCTTCCTTTTTGAAGTCGGGTTAATAAAATAAAAAAACCAGCTTAAAAAAAGGTATTGAAAAAGTAAGTTTATGTTTAAAGAAACATATGTCAATAATTTCTACGTGAAGAAATTATTTATGTACATTATTTTGAAGTTGATACCAAATCGTTATTTTGAAGTATTTTCTTTGTCATATTTGTTTTATCTCTGTTTACGATTTATTTCCCATCGAGTCCACCAAATTTGTATTTCGAAAGAGCTCATTTTCAAATGATATATTGTATAACTGACCATCATAGCGGTATCTCTTTGAAGCTACCGGAAGAAGTCAGAAAGCATAGCTGGTTCTATCCTGATAACGCTTTCCTGCTTACGTAATGTTTAACGACCTTTTCACATAGTAGAGAAAATTTTTTGTGTGATATTAAAATAAAACCTTGATTTCTTTTGTATACTAGATGTACCTAATACGAACGAGCATTTGATATATCAGTCATGAAATGAATTTTTAATATGGTATTATTCTATAGTAACATACACTTTTTGAGATAGATGTGACATGAAGCTTCTTAGGTGTTAGTTTTCAAAAATTGGCATTTAAAACGTGGTAGATAGGGAACATCTGGTTAATCGCAAATTTATCATCAAATTGAACTATAAATGCTAGAGAGAAAAATTTAAAAAAACTTTTTGTAGAACTAAAAAAAACTATTGTAAATTATGTTAAAAATAAAAACAAAGCAATCAGACGTATAATTGTGAAGATATATTGATATAAACAACCAAAAATATCTGTCTATCTCGATCTATCTCTTTATATGTTATAGATCTTTGTCTACCCATATATTCATTTGATCTCTCTTTTATTTGCTCTGCCTTTCTCGAACCGCTCGTACAACATTAAGATCTTTTTATGTCTATTTTAACTGGAAACATACTTGAAATATAATTTATGAATATTTTTAACCCGACTTCAAAAAAGTAAATGGTTATCAATTCGTGTGAATTTTTTTTATTTTTTATGTTTGTTACCTCAGAACGCAACCGAGTCATTTATTTGGATTCGATTTGGAAAATTTGTTTGTTTATTTTAAAGGGTATACTTTCAGACTGGTCCAATTGTCATCAAGTCATTCTGATGACGGGATATCATGGAAATCGAGGAACTGATTTTGATATGTATGATCACCGATTTCTCCGTCAATTGTTGATCGATTTTGAAAACTCGTTTTTGTTTTAAAAAGGAAACTTATTAAAAATGGAAAAATAAAAAACTTTTTTAAAAAACCGACTTCAAATTAAAAAAATTTCTCCAAAAAAAAAACCGACTACAAAAAAAATTTCTCCAAAAAAAAAAAAAGAATCTAAAAATCTGCTATGAAATAAAAATGCCCTAATAAAAAAAAATGAAAAAATTCGACTCTCAAAAAAAAATTATAAATAATTATAAAAATAATTATAATTATAAAAAAAAATTTTAAGGAGATAAAAAATAAAAAACAAACCTGACTCAATTTTTTTTTATAGTCGGTTTTTTTGTAAAAAATGTTTTATGTTAAGTTATTTTAAGTCCAAATCGATTTGGTGTTGTTATTCGGTCATTAGGTAATTAGTTCAAAAACCTTCAATATTTTTAATTGAAGCTTCAAGTACAATCCAATCCATAGAAAGTAATTATAGTAATATTACAAAAAATTCAGTATTTTAAATAGAAATTTATGTCAGAAATGAAATATGAATGATACAAAAAATATTGATAAAAATGTCAACAAATAAATAATTATCTGTTTATTTATGAACCATGTTCTACATCAATTTATAATGAAACATAAAATGATATAAATGATGACATTGTGTGTATTTTTCATTCAATTGATACCAATTAGTACTAATTACTTGAGTTATTATTATTTTAATTGATTGTAATTAAAGTTCAAGTATATGAGTGTAACCTTAATAAATCAGGTGAATTATTCATTACTTCAACAAAAAAAAAACTTCATTGTCTTATTTATACATCATTTTTATAGCCTATACAATATATGGGATGCATATGATTCTAATTCATCCATTTACGGATGTTCATACGTCTGTCGAGATGAGAAGAGAAGAGATGAGAAGAGAGAATGAGAAGAGATGGGATTTATTGAGTTTGTAAAACTTTTGAGATATTTAAAAATACTTCTTAATATTTCAATTTTATCATCCTCTCAACTCAACCTCTCAACTTTAATATTCGATTTTAGAAATGTAACAACAAAGAAAACATTCAAATCAATTCAGTATAACTGGGTTAATGGGTTATTGCTTCTTGCGCTTGGCTGTACGTGTGACTATCATTCACAAATTGTACTTCTTTCCCTTAAGAACACGAAAGAAAAGATGAACATATATCCAGACCAATAATTATTATAACCGTTACAAACTTGGACCTTAACTTAAAATATTTATATAAACATATAAATATTTAAACTTCAGAGCTACCTTGGACAGCTGAGCCTCTCTAATTGAGTTGGCGACTAGGTCCAGTGTGGGACATAGCGAGGAACTGTGAGCCGACGAGCAGATTAGAAATGATACAAAGCCATTCTTTGTCTCTTCGAACACGACCATCACAGAACATCTAAATGTTCTCTTGACGAACGGGAAGATACTTCTAAAAAAAACTATATTAGGTCTATGTATGGTGGCGGGAGAGACGTACTTGTGGTAGGTTCTACCAGGCAGATCTGGCATAAATACAACTCAAAGTATTCAAGATATTATCTCTCTATGAAGATCATCCACAAGCAACGTTATAGCAGCTATAATAGGCCACTATTTGAGCTTTTGACATGTAGAACTTTTGGCAGTACCAGTTCGCTACGATTATTGCAGAAGGGACTCACCTACTCTGTCACTTCCCAGATCTTATTATGAAAAGACTCATCCTTCTGGGTCAACCATTTATTGACAACCTCTCTGAGCTGGTGTAAACGTCATATTGCTGCACTCTATCAACTTCAGTTGATTTAAGGAATAGTAGCTAGGATCTCATGGTATAAGTGTGGTGTTCCTTTCAGGACAGCGGCGATAACGTTACCTAACCTAACATAAACTCACTGTTACGTTTTCTCTTCAGAACACGTTCGAAACACATGGGCGAAAAGACAGACATAACTAGTTAAAAAAATATGTAATCGTTTTATGAAAACCTATTCCAATATTGTTTTCTTCGATCAAAAGTTCTCTAGCGAAAGGGTGCGTGTGATAAAGAAAATACTTTACATGTATATTTTTGTAAACTTTATTTCACTACTTTTTGGGTAATAATTACAACTTTTAGATTATACTTTGAATTGTATTAACTTTTTGATTTCAACGAATGTTTGATTGTTACTGAAGTTATGTTAAATTGTTACTGTACCAATGCTAAGTTGTTACTGCATTAATGTGACAATGTACCAACGTTGTATTGTTACTGTACCGATGTTGAATTGTTATTGTGCTGGTGATAAATTGATACTGTGTTGAACTGAACTGTGTTAATGTTGATGTGTGATTGCGTGTTTGCTGTTATTGTCTTGCTTTATATATCTGAAATGCTCGCGTTCTAAGAAGGTGCGAGAATCGCATCGAATATTCTCTACATTACGAGAACACACCTCTAAAGTCGATCCGCTTCCATACTTGCATATAAATGTATACGTAAGCACATAAAAAGAGACAAATATATTCGTGTACATGTAAATGTACCGTTCTGCACTGTATCGTAGGTTCAATTGCAATGTTGACACTGATGGGTCAGATATGTATATCTGCTGTATGAGTGTGAGTCACTACACTTCTAACTGTTAGAAACTTGGTACAGAATTTATAATATTTTAAATTAACAATATGTACTGTAAAATATTTTGATTTACAAAGAAACACGACATTTCAGAAATATGTACAAAATTACCTTAAATAAAATAAAATCTTAAATAAAATCAAATGAAACAGACAGTTCTTCAAAAAACAACAGGAGGGCTTTTATTGTACACAGATAATGCGGAACCATATAATATAATGATAATCATATTTATATTTATGTTTAAAATTGTTTACTGTCTATTTTCATAATAATTATATTTGTCACATTAAAATCTAATTAAGCCCAGAAATATATATTTGATGCGTGTGTATATTTTTGTTGTTGTTATTCACCGGAAAATTAAATGAAAAAACTAACTTCTTTATTAAAAACGTGACAATAATATTTGAAAATTAATTTAAAAAAAATATACAATTGTATTGACAGTTCCTAGAATGTTGAAGGAGGAATTCTAACGTTCTGGAAAGCGCATGGGATTGGTCAAGAAATTGTTGGCCAAGGATAATGTTAAAAATACATTAGAATTTTTCGTTAATCGTTAAACCACTCACAAAATCGTGAAACGCACTTCTTTCGGTTAATTAGATATAAATTTAGAAACAATTTAACCTGCGTTAACTCTGCAGAGAAAAGTCAAAATGAATTTATGTAGTACCATAATTGCTTGTAGTACCATAGGTGCTTTTAAGGTGCTTAGTTTGTAATTTTGGTGATCTGTGGATTACGTCCAATCTCAAAAGTCCTCTGCTGACTGGACGTCAAGCTAGCAGAAGATTATCTAGAAGAGTCCGAAAAATGAATTTAGTACCATAAATAGGTGCTTTTCAGGTTCTTAGTTTGTAATTTTGGTAGTTTTTGGGTTTAGCCAGAATTCTAATTTGAATGTTAGCTATAAATACCCAGTCCAAGTAGCTGAGCGGTCTAAGGCGGTCGAATCCCGACATCGGCAGTTTGTCAATTATATTTAAAAAAATGGATGGATAATTGACTAAACTGTCGGCGTATGGACAAAAACGAAGTAACCGGCTATGCTTGAGAAGGTTTTCTGCAGTTTCCTTCAAGAACTCCAGATGAATATCGGCATAGTTCCTATCATAGTCGGCTTCAGCCGCATATCCTACCAATTCCTAGTCTACTCACAAATTCATTCCACTCCACTCACATCTTTCATACAACTAAGAATGTTGTTTAGTCATTTATACACGAAAATTTATACACTCTAAGTTTATGTTTATTATTGTCGTTCGAATGATGAGACGTGCTAACTTGCTATCATTAAATTTTATTTATTGAGTTTTTCACCTCCAATACTTCTATGTAAAAATCAAATTGTAGACTAGTTTAAAATAAAATTTTATATGTACGGTCAATCAGGAGTATTACCTTGAAGGAGTATTCCGGAATTGTGGAAAAACAATTCAAAGCTTCGAAGAGACCTATTAAAAACTGAAGAGACCCATGAAAAGACGGAGATTTGCAACGATTGAGGAAATAATACAAAAATTGCCGAACACACCAAATACTTCTCACCTTTATGCCTTTCACAAACAAGCAAAGAATGCTATACGAGTTAAAACTGTGCACATGTCTTCGAGACGAAAGTACCAACACAAAAAAATAAAAACATCGAATGTACGGTAGCCCGCAAAAATTGAAAAGTCACCTTACTTTTTGAACACACCTCGTACATCGATATTTTTTATCGTCTACAAATCATTATTATAATTATTATTTCAATTCAAAAATTTTAATATCAGTTTTATATCTATCGAATAAAATTACCATCGGCTATTATATTTATGATATGTACATAAATATTGATTGATATAAATAAAATTACAATTATACTATACATTTTGTTGGAAATTAATAGAAATACGTAGTACTTTAATGATTACGTAAGCCAAATACTTTCATGGCAATCAATTTATTTCAGATTTTAAAAGCATTGAATCTTTTAACATATTCTCGATTTGATGTTTCTGTAGACGATTGTTTAAAACAGTGCTGTATTAGATTTAGTGACTTTGCAAAATTTGCAGTCTAATATTGATGAGTATAGGTATTAGAACGACTATAATGAAAAGTTTACTGTGGTTATTTTAGTTTACTGAAGATCCTATTGATCGCAAGCGCGGATCTACCATTGTGGGCATGCCCACAACCCTAATAGACTAGTGACATCACACTTTCACGGTCTATTGAGGTCGATAGCCTGATGATGTTCTATCCAATGCCTTAATAAAATTTTTTTAAACAATGAATCGGAAGTCGGAACGCAGCGAAGTACTTAGTCACCCTTTGACAACATATTATCTGTTTCTTTTTGGCACATGAATACTTGTATTGGGAAAAAAGAGATGACCATTGGCTGGGTGTGCACAGTTATCTACTAATTTAAAGGTACAATGTCGTTTACTAATTATAAATTAAGCGTGTGTTGTATTCACATATACAATAGCACAGGAAGGATTATCCGGACTAAACTGTCGGCGTATGGACAAGAACGAAGTAACCGGCTAAGCTTGAGAAGGTTTTCTGCAGTTTCCTTCACGAACTCCAGATGAATATCGGCATACTTCCTATCATAGTCGGCTGCAGCCGCATATCCTACCAATTCCTAGTCTACTCACAAATTCCTTCCACTCCACTCACATCCTCACATCCTAAGGCATCACAATGGACCTTATGGTCGAAGTGTAGCCCGTCCAAGGCAGCCTTTACAATCTACCTCTACCTCTATCTATGTCTTCTTCAGAATTATCAATAGATGTTTTTGGCCCCTTTTATACGATATCTCGTAAACCTCTTACCAAATTAGCAAATTACGACAATTTTTCTGTTTTTGGGTTCAATTTACCTTGTGAAATAAATTTTATTAAAATTTGGAATAAATACTTTTTATTGATTTATTCAAGGTTTACAAACTTTTGAAAAAATACGGTTAAAATTTACTATCAAAATCATATGTTTCGTATTTCATTGTGAGATTCAATTTTTACCGTAATCGATTTTTATTCCACTCAATTACGTCTTTATATATCTGTGTATCATAAAAGAAAGTATACAAAAAGTATATAATGATTATTTGCGTGTTTAAACCATTTATACTAACCATACTGAATTGTTTTCTATTGCAAAATTACACATAAATTTTACATAAAAATAAAATATAAGGAAAACCATTATGTATGAAATATATTACAAAAATCCACTGCAAAAAAGTGGTAGTATGGGGCATGGGCCACAAAAGTAGCTCTTTTTTTTCGAAATTTTATAGTTGATTTGTGACTTGTTTTCGGTGTTTTGGAAAATGTTTTCTAAAAAACTTACTCATATATTTATAGTGAACAACTTTTAGTAAACAAATTTTTTAGGAAATATACACAATTCTTTCATGAACTTCGACTGCTTTTTTTATTAATATATTTTTCCAATGGTTGAAAAACGATTGAATTTGTTACCATAGACACTTTATCAAAGAAATTTTTAAGAATTTCCCTTAACAATACCTTTTTTTGCGGGTGTCTGACTGTCTCACTTGGTGTAAGATTTGATAAATCCGGTGTTTAATTTGGTGGCTCACAAAAATGCGATAGAAAAAGGACCATAAACTACGCACCGCAATTCAAATAAAATGAAAAACAATTTCGCCGTTGGTCTGAAACAATTGCGCAAACAGTATTTTCGTCATAGATTGGCAGATGTGTATTTGAATTAAATTTTATATTTAATTTTTGCCTTATTTATTTGGTTTTCGAAATAATGCTTCGGATAAAATTTGTTCATTATAAAAAACATTTTACAAAAACGGAATAAATAAGTTAGAAATCGACTAAAAAATATTTAAAAATGAGTGCTTTTGTGGTCCATAGTACTAACTTGAGGGTGTAAATAAATTGAGTTTGACAATGTGTATTTAAAGCATGATCTTTTCAATTGCGCAAACAGTATTTTAACTTGTGTGTGAAAATAAAATGAGTTTGACGATATGTATTTAAAGCATCGATCTTTTTTAAAGCGACGAAAACAATCAATTGGTAACATTGTTATAAACAACTTGTCACACCTAAGATATTACTTATTATCACACCTAAGATATTATTATTAATTTGGTTAGTTCGGCAAGAGATTAGTATCTCTTATTCTTGCTGTTTAGAGACTAAGCGGTAAAAGTGTATTTATAATACCAATATAGAAGGATCTATTTACAAGTTTGTATTTAAAAAATTTGAAAAAATGCTTGCACGTTAACATTTTTAAGAAAGTTGGGAAAACAACATCTTTCACGTCTGTTAATCATTAAATCTTTTTATTATTTTTGTAGATGAATTTAATGTCAATGTTTTCGTTCAGTAATTTGGTGGTGAATTTGCATGCCGCTGGTGCAAATGTTTCTAAATGTTTTAAATGGTTTAAAATATTTTATTCAAATTTATAATTATTATATAATTATAAATTTATTAATATTTTAACATTTTTGAAACTACACATTTTCTTTGTATATAATTTATACTATGTTAAATAGGACATTATGTAATTACAATGTATTATTTTATACTAGTTTACAGTCATCCGGGTAACGTGCCTCTCCTCCAGCGCACAATCCCATGATCCGCTTTTATCATGAAATGATAATTATTTATGGGTCATATCATAATGTTATATTAATATAATATAATATTATATACAAAAATGCTATTCTTTATTTATTTAATTTGGTTCCAAATAAATTGTGGACATTAAAAACCTAATTCTAGCTAATTTCAAAGACAACTTAAAATATGAGCTGCCCTTTTGAAAAATTTTGGCCCAGGAAGAATTTTCATTTTTATATTTCTGTAACTTTAGCGTAATTTTTTCCGTCAGACGTTGAAGCAAAATAATATATGTTGCAGGCATAGACGTTAGATGACCAATTACCATAGCGTAGTATATGGAAAAATAAGTTATAGCATATGAATTTGACTACAATTTATGTACTGACGAATTATTTATAGAAATATTGCCGACTTTAATGTTTAAGCACTTCCAATAATGAATATTACCACTACATTTGTAGTTTCGTCATTTGATTTTCATTAGATTACTTCATCTGAAAATTCACTAGTGTACGTGGTTCCTGTGTGTCGAATTTATTTAATCAACATATTTGTCAATGATCTAGTAACTTCAGTTATTAGATCATTCTTTCATTGTTTTTTTTCATGTATTATGCAAAAATTTAGCTGAATAAATACTAAAATAGTAAGATTTCTAGAGCACGGTAGTGCGACAGGCCGAGTTTAAGGTAAGTATTTAACCCAAAATTGATAATCCATATTTCAAGAGTAGATTAATTTTTTGTGGTTACAAGAGGATTAAATAAAATCAATAATACAATTTGTGGTATTTACACAATAACAAATTAATGAATGACCTACAAATCAAATTAGTAATTTATAAAAATTAAAAGCTATAATGTCCACAGTGATTGTTGTATTTACTCGTATATCATTATAACATGGCTTTCTGTTTTTTGTACCGTATGTTTGTTTTCTACTCTGTATATTTATTATTGCATGTTTATGATACATAAAATATTAATATAACCTTGTCATATTTATCTTTTTTACTGTTGAAACCAAATCGGTATTTAAAGTAGTAGTATGTATAGTCTATTCAAAAATACTAACAGTTTTTTTAATATTTTCTAAGGAAATACACTAAGTTTTCGCAGCTCCTACGTGACGAATTTTTTTGTATTGTTTTAAAACTAGCCAAGTATAGCATCTGATGGCTTAGAAATAGAATTACTAGTCCGATTATCTACTTGTCACGAGTTCGATTCCTAACCAAGATGTGTAAGATTTTTCATATCAAACATTTGTCAAAGAATGTTTCCAATGTTTAAACATATTACATAAATTTCAAGTATAGTATAACATAACTGTACCGGCAATCATACCAACAATGCAAATTTTTAAGTACGTATTATTATAGATTTAATCAATTAAGATATACGGCAGGCTACAACGTATCAAATTACATTTAAAATTTTGCCCCTATTCCTAGAACATTCGTTTGTATTTTATAAATACGTATTTCGACTACAATGTTGTCATCATCACCTGTAGTCGAAATACGTATTTATAAAATACAAACAAATGTTCTAGGAATAGGGGCAAAATTTTAAATGTAATTTCAAAAAACCTAGAGTTCTCTTTGATTATTATTTTAATAATTTTTATACAACGTATCACTTTAGGTCCCATTACAAATATGTAAATATAAACTGTATATTATGTAGGTTAGGAAAGCAATTGCAATGACTGTCTGGGTGGAACACACTTAAGCCATGAGGCTCATTATGATATCTGGTCACGTCTCAGGGAGAGCCACTATTCCCTAAACCATTTGGAGCTGATCATGAACAGCAAAAGAGATTTCACATCGACCGACTTTTGTTCGGCGAGGTCGTCGAACAATGGCCGATTCAAGTATGTCAGTCATCTTCTAGTTGAGCTGGACAGTAACAGAGAATATTTGCCTCCCAGCCAGTGCCCCGTAATGGCTTTTACTATATTGCTTATGAAGGACCTTGCAGGGAGATAATAGCTAATAGAGCTGTAGAAGGTGCTGTGCATGAAAAATATTTTCCAAATAATATTCAATTTGGTTTAGAATGTAAAAATATTAGCCGGGTAACATAAAGGCTAAAAATTATTTTGTATTTCATGCTTCCATTTCGGCGTTACAGATGTGTCCAAAATTTCCAAATATAAAAATGTTTAGTTCATAAAAATAAACAGCTTTTATCTGGAATGATAATACATATTTGAAAAGAAAGGCCAAAGTGAATTTATGTAGCATAAAATACGATCGTTTTTCGACAACAGAATGTTTCTTACAACATAATGTTCACGTATTTCTAAAAATACCATAGTGTATGAACATACAGATACATTTTACGTTACCTTATTTTATAGTATGCTCAATCTTTTGGTTTGTTTCAATTCAAGCGTATTTCGATACATTTTTTTTCTAATATGGTTTTTAGAAATAATGTAATAGTTTGTCTCTTTAAGCGTATTCCACACATTCCACATCGTATGAAGAAAATAATTCTTCTTTACACAATGTAATGATTCCTTTTAAGCATCATCAACCAACCATCTTGTAACAACTTTTCTTGTACACCGGTAATATGGAACTACATTGTACGTTCGATATTTTTATTTATTTATGGTGATCGTTTGAGTTACAAAATTGTTTTACCGATATAGTTCTAAGCATTGTTATATAAGGAATTTAATTAAAATATAGTAAAATTCTTAGAGTATATTCATTCAAAAAAAAATTCCTCAATTTGAAAAAAGAATGGTATCTTATTGCATTTTAATTTTTTGTTATGTGATATGTTAGAAATGTGAACAGGCAATATATTTTTGGTATACTTTTCTTATATACCAGCGATTCTTGCAACATATAATGATTCCATCTTAATAATTTATCTGTGTTTGAAGAATTTATTTTTCATTAATAACGAATAATTATAACTTTATTATTGAGTACATTATTGGTTAACGAAGAAGTTTTTCTAAGCCATTTTATGGCCTGGCATTAAATTGTCAAGCAAATAGGTAACTGTAAATACAAAACTCTGAAGGTTCAATGGAATTACAGAACTTTATTTCAGTAGTGGATCTAGGTGCTCCTTGATCTCAACGAGTTTATTTTATACCGATTTTCATTACACCTTTGTTCCAATTGTGTGTGTACCATATACATGGTATTCTGAAATTCATTCAGGAATACTATACCATGGTGCAAAGCTGCAAAAAACAAACAAAATAGTTTAATAAAGTTTATCTATTTGACGCTTAGTTTTTGAGATATAATTAACTAAACATTATTAATAAATTGAACCAATCACATTTGCATTTGGATGTCGCTACACTTCCTGAGAACTCTGATTGTCGCTACTTTATCATGCTATACTGTGGCCGCCCCTACTCCAATACTGTGGCCTCACCTTCTTACACTATGCGCTCTGTGATTGGTGGAGTAGGGCGGCCACACTAGAGCCTACCACAGTAACGACAATCAGAGCTCTCAATAAGTGTAGCGACACCCAAATGCAAATATGTTTGGTTGAATTTATTAATGTTTAATTAATTATATCTCAAAAACTAAGCGTCAAATCGAAAAACTTTATTAAACTTTTTGTTTGTTTTTTTGCAGTTTTACATCGTGGTATAAGTTTCCTGAATGAATTTCAGAACATCCTGCATAAGTACCCTACATGACCAGCAAATTAACGCAAATTTTTCAAAATTTTGCAGTTCATTTGTACCTTATTATTTCAAAAAACCGGTTCGGATAGGAAAGTTGTTCATTATAAATATACTAACAACTTTCATTCGAACAATTTTCTCAAAAACTGAAGGAATAAGTTCAAATATAAAATATTGCAAAATAAACGCTGCTATTGTAGTTTATGTTACGTTTTCCTTGATACTGCGACTATCCTGATGATTGTTCAACGATTCTTAGTTGTTGTACTGTTTTGCTTGGAATGTCTGCGGTTTGTTAAGGTTTTAATAGTCACGTGCTTTTATTTACAGTTACATCGTTCTAAAATAAATCTGTACCTGTAAATGTCTTGTTTGCGAAGATGGAAGATGGTTTTCCAAGTTGATTGGGCATCTCAGGCCATATATTGCCCTTGACCTTTTGATGCTTATATGACGCATCTGATAGCTATCATAGTAATCGATTCTTCGAGAAAAACTTCATCTTCTGGGCCAGAAAATCAAGGAGCCAAGTAACTTAACTTATTTTGTTAAGATAAAATTTTGAAATTTTTCCTATCCGCAAAACAACAGAAAGGTTCTATTTAAAATAAAATATATATTTAAATAGTGAAAATTCTTAGGAAACAATTTTTTTATATTTTGCTTGCCAACAAATTTGAATTGAGATATGTATAAAATTTGATAAATGTAACTGCTGTCTTATTTCAACGTTTTTGTTACGTAATAGTTTCATATTATTAAATAGAAGATTGATACGATTTATTAAACATATAGGCTGTGTGATGTATAAAAAAGTATTTGTTAATATCCAATTTCTTCTTATAAACGAATGCTTGTCGACATATACGTGTCAATATTTTTAACAGTATAATATAAAATAATATAGGTCTATAGATATGAAGCTGTCAACTTCAGTTACATTCAACTTGTAATATCTACATAATGCGTTGTGGCTCTGGGCGTTCATGAATTGTCTAATGTTTAGTAACATCTAACTATTCATTAGTTACTAAGGTTGTTTGATCTTATTATTATTTTATATCAGTTATATATACAATATTTAAACTGATTTCGAAAAAGTAGACATCCACATTTTGATCTAATTAATTATAACAAAACTGTAAAACTGTAAACAGACTTCTGTACATGAAAATATTTTCAAAACAGAAAAAAATTTGTTAAATATAATTATAAAAGATAGGACCGCCTTAGGTCATGTAATGGTTCTTGGGCACACATAATTTGGTGGCCGTTTTAGAAAAAATGAATGAATACATCCAAATGTACGTTTTATTAATCGTATGCAAAGCATTTGGGTTCCGAACTTTATTTCATCTACACATTCTGCTGTCCATATTTTCTATCGATTATTCTAACTTGAAAACAATGAAAAATTTTGGACGAAACAATGTAAAAGTTTCAAAAATAAGACTGTTGACATTACGCATTACGCCTGGTTTCAGAGAGAGACATCGGAACTTTATTTGAACGTCAACATTCCGCCAATACTTTGTACAAATTTTGCATATACGTAAAATAATTAAGCAATTTTTGGACGAATTGAAAATTTGTCACTGCTTCAAAAACATATCCAACCGCCTGGAGACCTACTAAATAGAGAGAATGTTCAATTAGCTTTCCGTATTTTACGTACCTAGTAAGAAAGTTAGTTTCGCATTGTTAATTATGGGATAAACTAAGAAACCAATGACTTTCTTTAAAATTAATTCGATGAAAACTATAATGTAAAAGATTTTTGGGGACCTTGGTATCGTGCCTTACGTGCTCTTATGGTAAGGATCATCCCTGTTTGTTTCCAGAACACGTTATAATTGCTGAATTGATTTTGATAGGATTTTCACCGGAATGGTAGAGCATTTGGTCGGAATCATATATAGACTACACAAATTTTTTATTTTATGCATTCGTATTTGCATGGTAGTTGTGCCCAAAACCAATTTTAGACTAATGCGATTGAAAAAGTCTTCAAATACAAAAATTGTTTATCTTAAAAAAGCAAATAATTTATTTTCATATATCCAATAGTTTTGGCTAAACATGAGTCGCCTAGAATATAATTTGACTTAGGTATAGAGCTATAGACAACAACTATTTAAGACAATCGTTATCGACTTTTCTATACACCATTTCATGACAAAATATTGAGTTATGGTTTAAAATATAAACGTAAAATGTTCTTATTATTAATAAGTTATATTTAACAATTTTTTATACTTTATAAATGATAATCTGAAGTCAATCTACAAACCGTTTATACTTTCTTGTATTGAATATTTTATACATTTTACTATGGAATCCAAAAAACATTTTCTTTCATTCAAATATATGAAGAATTATTTACGTTTGTTATCTCAAAAGCCTAGGTTGAAATTTAACAGGTGGTTTATTAGTCGAGTGGTGCATAACTAAAAAAAAATATTTATGTCAGCAGTTGAATTTGATTTATTATCTATAGAAATAAATAAAATTGAAGTGCCAGTTTTTAATGTCAAAATAACAGCTTTTTACTAAATGCATATAAAAGTATATACGGTACTTATATACTTTAATAATAAAAAACAATTTTTAAAATTTTTGTCTGTCTGTTTGTTCCGGCTAATTTCCGAAACGACTGGATCGATTTTGATGAGACTTTCACTGCCAATAATTAAAACCCATAAAAATTATATTTATGGATATAAAGAACAATAGGTATGTAGCGAATTTACGATGAAAATGAAGATGAAAAAATGATTAAACGATTTATCGATTAAAAAATTTTGGAAAAACTGTATATATATATTTATATATATATATATATATAAATATATAAACATATATATATACACATATATATATATATATATATATATATATATATATATATATATATATATATATATATATACAAATATATATATATACAGTAATGTTTTAACATTTATGATACAATGTAAGTATAATATGTTGTACTATACAGGACTTGTGTTGACAGTAATTATTCATTATTTTAATGTCCATTTCAATAATTTGTTCAAAAATTTCAGACGGACGGACAGACAGACACATTTGAGGAAATCGACTAATTAGGTAATTTTATGAACACCTATAACAAAAATTGTTTTCTGCGTCAATATTTTCAACCGTTACAAACACGAACTAAAATTAATATACCCTGTTATATACCCCCGTGAACTTAGCAGAGCACTTTTAGCAGATCCCTTCCAAAACCATCCAACAAATTTGTTGGTCATTTGTTGGACATTGTTGGAACATTTTAAAAATTTGTTGGACCCTATTTCAAAAGTTATAACCGTTTTTCTAAATGCTCTGCTAGGTTCACGCTAGCAGAGCAATGTTTGAAAACTGACCAAAAAAGTATCCAAAAATGTTCCTTAGGACTTGTTGGACATTGTTGGAACATTTTTAAAATTTTTTGGACCTTCTTTCAAAAGTTATAAAGCTTTTTAAAAGTGCTGCTTAGCGCACGCCTACATAGCCATGTTTTAAAATCGACAAAAAAAAGTAACAAACATTGTCCCTTAGTACTTGTTGGTCATTGTTGGAACATTTTTAAAATTTGTTGGACCTTCTTTCAAAAGTTACAAAGCTTTTTAAAAGCGCTGGTTAGAGCACGTCTACAGAACCATGTTTTAAAATCGACAAAAAAAGTAACAAACATTGTCCTTTAGTACTTGTTGGTCAATGCTCTGCTAGGTTCACGCTAACCGACCATGTTTGAAAATTGACCAAAAAAGTATCCAAAAATGTTCCTTAGGACTTGTTGGATATTGTTGGAGCATTTTTTAAATTTGTTGGACCTTCTTTCAAAAGTTATAAAGCTTTTTAAAAGCGCTGCTTAGCGCACGCCTACAGAGCCATGTTTTAAAATCGACAAAAAAAAGTAACAAACATTGTCCCTTAGTACTTGTTGGTCATTGTTGGAACATTTTTGAAATTTGTTGGCCCTTATATCAACATTTATAAAGCTTTTTAAAAGCGCTGCTAAGAACACACTATCAGAGCCATGTTTTAAAACGACCAAAAAAGTAACAAAAAATGTTCCTTAACACTTGTTGGACATTGTTGGATCCTTTTTACAATTTGTTGGACCTACCTTATTTCAAAAGTTATAAAGCTTTTTAAAAGCACTGCTTTGCGTACGCCTACAGACCCATGTTTTAAAACTGACCAAAAAAGTATCAAAAAATGTTCTTTTGGACTTGTTTGACATTATTGGATCATTTTTTAAATTTGTCGGGACTCATTTCCAAAGTTATAAAGGTTTTTATAAGCGCTGCAAAGTACACGCCATCAGAGCCATGTTTAAAAATCAACAAATATGTTCCTTGGTACTTTTTGAAAATTATGGGATCATTTTTATTATTTATTGGGCCTTATTTCAAAAGCTATTAAAATCAACCTAAAAAGTATACCAAAATATTCCTTGAGGCCTGTTTGACTATTTAAAAAATTTTCTGAACCAAAGTCATAATTATTGACCGTTATTTAATACGTATATAATAATTACCGTAGTACAAATGTGCTATTTTTTTAACGTTTTTATTTTTCAACAATTAAAAACTATTAATTTATGTATATTCTGTACCAATCAACTAAAAAAAATAATGAGGGGTAAATTGATTAAATGTAAGAAAAAATTTGGTTTAAAATGATTTCATAAGTTTTCCCTTAGTATGTTTTTAAAATTTTATAACGCGGCAAGTTTTAAAATATTGGAAATCAGAAAAAATAACTTGCCGCGCTATATAAAATTTTAAAAACATACTAAGGGAAAACTTATGAAATAATTTTAAACCAAATTTTTTCTTACATTTAATCAATTTATTCATTATTTTTTTTAGTTAATAGTTTACCGAGCTATTTACTTTGTAAATAGCTCGGCTCTTTAATGGGATATCATCACTTTTCAAAGAGCAACTATTATCTGAAGTCTAGAGCTATTTACTTTGTAAATAGCTCGGTCCTTTCTTCCATATCATCACTTTTTAACAAGCAACTATTATATAAAGTCTAGAGCTATTTACTTTGTAAATAGCTCGGTCCTTTCTTCCATATCATCACTTTTTAAGAAGCAACTATTATATGAAGTCTAGAGCTATTTACTTTGTAAATAGCTCGGTCATTACTCTCATATCATCACTTTTTAAGAAGGAACTATTACATTAAGGATTTTCCCGAAAACTCGGCCCTTTCTTACATTTATGTTTTTGGTCGGATATCAATAATTTTTGAAAGGCTTAAATATACGAAGCCAAAGGCTTCGCACAAAACGCGTAGCGTTTTGTTACTCTTCGCATATGCTTCGCGTATGCTATGCGTTCCTTTCGCTTCGCGATACTTTACTCTTTTTAGATTCACATTTACAAAGGAGGCCGCTTCGCGTTATATTACGTCAACTGGCTCTGGTCGCTTTTTGAAGGGCTAAAACATCAATATAGTATGGTTGTAGTATAATATTGGGGACAATGGGAAATCAAACCCTTTAAAACAAAAAATTCAAAATCGATTCATAAATGACGGAGTTCTGAGGTAACACGCATTAAAAATTGTCCTGCAATTTTTGTGTTTTAGCGAATTTCCTGAAAGGAAATAGAGCTATTGGTCCCGTACCGAAGCTCGAAACTTTATGGGATATCATCACTTTTTAAGGAACAGCTATTATTTGAAGTCTAGAGCTATTTACTTTGTTAATAGCTCGGTCCTTTCTCGTATATCATCACTTTTTAAGGAGCAACTATTATATGAAGTCTGGATCTATTTACTTTGTAAATAGCTCGGTCCTTTATCCCATATCATCACTTATTAAGAAGCAAATATTTTATTAAGATTTTCTCGAAAACTTACCTTTCTTACAAACGGAAAATTTAACAACTTTAATTGTAATTAAAATAACATATGAAGCATATATCGATCTGATTTGTTAACAAGGTTACCGCCTCCTTTTTGATTAGATAGACATTTAGTATTTAAATAAAAAATAGCTAAATTAATATATCAGTATGTTTTAATACTCCAAATAGAAAACATTGATTGTGTTATTGTATTGTTACAATGTAACTTTTTTTAAGTAAACAAGTTGTTTAAAAATAAACAAGTTTATTTTCAATTAGCAATTCGTAATGATGAAAAGAATTAAATAAATTATTTGTTGTAACAATTGCTCAAGGCGGTATATTACCAAATATTCAAGCAGTGTTATTGCCAAAGAAAACTGAAAAGAAAGCATAAATTTTATACATTGGATTATTGATAATAATATTCATCGATCATATATCATTGGCCTTTTATTAAAACGCCACAAATTAATGTGAAATAAGAGTGATATATTTTTTATTAAAATAACTATATAAAATTTAGTATATATAAGATGTTATTTGATTTGTTTCGATTATGACTTCTAAACTAATCGTTTATTACAGATAATTGATTATCAACGTTATAGTCTTTGAAGAAATGACTTGACCCGTTGGCTCCACTTCACAAAAAAAAATTCGTTACGCAGGAGCTGCGTCAACTTAGCGAATTTCCTTAGAATACATAAATCACTCTCTAGCGGTCATATTTTTAGTCTGATCAAAATGCCTTAAGGCAGTTTAAGGGGTGTTTTTCCCATTTTCGGAGGTTTGCGTTATAGGTAAAAAATTTTTCAAAGTGTTCTGTTAAATTGACTTTATTTCGGGTCGATTGGTCAAAATTCCATCATTTCATCATATATAGAAATGAAAAACATAATTTTGGGGGGTGTTTTTTCGATTTTTCGGGAGTTTGCAATAAAAAATATTAAGTTTTTCGAAATAACTTCCTAATTTGTAGCTATTAAGCGTCGATTGCAAAAAACTGCATCTTGTATGTATAGAACAAAAAGGTTGGTTTTGGGGGTGTTTTTACCAAGTTCGAAGGGTTGTGATGGAAAAAAACCGATCTTTCTATCATGAATAGAAGTAAAGAGGTAAGTTTTAGGGATGTTTTTCCCATTTTCGGTGTGGTTGCGATGTAGGTAATGAAATTTTTCAAAATATTCTGTTAATTTTGACGTTATTTCGGGTCGATTAGTGAAAATTCAAACTTTATAGCATTTATAGAACAGAAAAACATAATTTTGGAGGATGTTTTTCCAATTTTCCGAGGCTTCCGTTGCTTAACTTTTAAAATCAACGCATACTGCTGTATTCAAATTGCAATGTCTATTTCTATATGGTATAAAAATTAATAGGTATATATGATATATCGTTCTCTACATGGTAGTTTGCGTTAAACTAGTCTTAAAACAAAAAATGTTAAATTTTCCACTTTTCCGATACAAATTTCCAGTTTTCGCAATTTTCCCGTCGGTTTGAGTACTACAGCTATCTACATGCCCAATATCAACTTTACAGCATATCTGGAAGTAGCTAATCATTTTGATCTATTAGTTACCAAGAATTGTGGGCGTTCCCACGAATTTTGCGTTTTTGAAGTGAAATAACTTTTTAACGGTTAATTCGTTAACATTGATTGAAAACATTGGTTCTTATAATTCCGTTAAGTATCTATATTCGAAATATCAACCCTGTAGCTCTTTCCGTTCAAAAGATACAGCACCCAAAAAATGAGCCTAAATTAACGATAAGATATAGCACTGTAGTGAGAAGTCCAAAGTGTCCCTTAAAACTCGGCCTTGCGCACTACCGTGCTCTAGATAGAGACGATTTTTGGCCCTCTGTATCTCAGTTACCAAAAAAGCTAGGAAGCTCAAATTTTAAACATAAAGCGAGTATACAACAGTATACCTTTAATAGTTTCTAAGAGATTTAACCCATAAAATTGACATTTATCATAAATCATAATCAATATTCAAGTGTACTTCCGTTGTCCAGAACATTGATTAGTAGAAAGATAGGTCAAGAGCTCAAACAACCCAGAAAAGTCTGAAAACAGAAAAATTTCTGCCTCGAATTTGGTAAGAGATAGAGAGAAAAGAAAAGAACAAGAAAAGTTCGTAGGCAAATTATTTTTCGTTTCTAAAAACAAAAAACTTTTGTTTGATTTCAATTTATAGAATTTATAGTTAGATTTCAATTTATGCCATAAATTCTGTACAAACATTGTTATTTATTATGAGCCTTGTGTCTGAAGCCACTCTAGTGACTAGTTTTAATCCGATTAGAATGAACTTTGGTATGTGAGGTGCTTTTGAAATTTCAGAGAAAGAGTTCGTTATTGCACAAAATTGGAGAAGGAAAAAGGGTTAGAGAGAAGAGGAAACACAAATGTATAAGAAACAAAGTTATAGAAAATTAATTTTACATCTATTTAGTTTTTGTTTACTCGAATATTTACAGAAACTTTAAGATTTATGATTGGAGATAAAAATGTTCCAACAATGTCCAACAAGTCCTAAGGAACATTGTTTGTTACTTTTTTTTTCGATTTTAAAACATGGCTTTGTAGGCGTGCGCTAAGCAGCGCTTTTAAAAAGCTTTATAACTTTTGAAAGAAGGCCCAACAAATTTAAAAAATGCACCAACAATATCCAACAAGTCCTAAGGAACATTTCTGGGGACTTTTTTGGTCAATTTTCTAACATGCTCTGTTAGCGTGAACCTAGCAGAGCATTTTAAAAGCTTTATAACTTTTGAAAGAAGGTCCAACAAATTTTTAAAATGTTCCAACAATGTCCAACAAGTACTAAGGGACAATGTTTGTTACTTTTTTGGTCAATTTTCAAACATGCGCTGTTAGCGTGAACCTAGCAGAGCATTTTAAAAGCTTTATAACTTTTGAAAGAAGGACCAACAAATTTTAAAAATGTTCCAACAATGTCCAACAAGTACTAAGGGACAATGTTTGTTACTTTTTTTGTCGATTTTGAAACATGGCTCTGTAGACGTGCTCTAACCAGCGCTTTTAAAAAGCTTTATAACTTTTGAAAGAAGGTCCAACAAATTTTAAAAATGTTCCAACAATGTCCAACAAGTCCTAAGGAACATTTTTGGATACTTTTTGGTCAGTTTTCAAACATTGCTCTGTTAGCGTGAACCTAGCAGAGCATTTTAAAAGCTTTATAACTTTTAAAATAAGGTCCAACAAATTTTAAAAATGTTCCAACAATGACCAACAAGTACTAAGGAACATTGTTTGTTACTTTTTTTTGTCGATTTTAAAACATGGCTCTGTAGGCGTGCTCTTAGCAGCGCTTATAAAAAGCTTTATAACTTTTGAAAGAAGGTCCAACAAATTTTAAAAATGTTCCAACAATGACCAACAAGTACTAAAGGACAAGGTTTGTTACTTTTTTTGTCGATTTTAAAACATGGTTCTGTAGACGTGCTCTAACCAGCGCTTTTAAAAAGCTTTATAACTTTTGAAAGAAGGTCCAACAAATTTTAAAAATGTTCCAACAATGACCAACAAGTACTAAGGGACAATGTTTGTTACTTTTTTTGTCGATTTTAAAACATGGCTCTGTAGGCGTGCGCTAAGCAGCACTTTTAAAAAGCTTTATAACTTTTGAAAGAAGGTCCAACAAATTTTAAAAATGTTCCAACAATGTCCAACAAGTCCTAAGGAACATTTTTGGATACTTTTTTGGTCTGTTTTCAAACATTGCTCTGTTAGCGTGAACCTAGCAGAGCATTTTAAAAGCTTTATAACTTTTGAAATAAGGTCCAACAAATTTTAAAAATGTTCCAACAATGTCCAACAAGTCCTAAGGAACATTTTTGGATACTTTTTTGGTCAGTTTTCAAACATTGCTCTGCTAGCGTGAACCTAGCAGAGCATTTAGAAAAACGGTTATAACTTTTGAAATAGGGTCCAACAAATTTTTAAAATGTTCCAACAATGTCCAACAAATGACCAACAAATTTGTTGGATGGTTTTGGAAGGGATCTGCTAAAAGTGCTCTGCTAAGTTCACGGGGGTCTGTTACATATTATATCATATTATATCATAAAAATGTTTTGATATGTCTATATACATATTGTCTTCCGGTAAGATTGCTATGTTGACTACAGATTACGGTTTTATTTTCATCCTTAGTTTCATATTATTATGGTATTTATACCCACACGATTTTATTTTATAAATTACATAATTACTTATTTCAGTTGCGTGTGGTTTAACACGAAAATATTATTTTATGTAGACTGTTTTATTTATTATGTCCGTTTTGGAAGGAGATGTTTGATAAAAATAAAAACCATAATAAAATAGTTATTATGGTTTTTGTTTCAAAATTTATTGTATAATTTGTTTCAACTTTTTTATTTTTTATATAGTATTCAGTATGCATGTGTATATATATATATATATATATATATATATATATATATATATATATATATATATATATATATATATATATTTATATTGCGCAACATATATATTGTGCAAAAGGTCTGGTATCTTTTTCAGTATGTTGAGACCTGTAATAAAATCTAAATTTCCCGATTCGAAAGACCTTGGCAAAATATTCTAAAACCATAAAAATTTGTCTTAAAACCAACGTACTTTTAGACGTAAAAAAAAATATAATATTAAAAATAATTAAGATAATTAAATAACAAAGAGAATTCTAGGTTTTTTGAAATTCAATTTCATTTGTATTTTATAAATACGTATTTTGACTACAAGGTAGTCATCATCAGTATGAATTAGCTAGTCTCATGCACCAAATTAACAACGAGCAACATATCTCTGACCTCATATTCCAGAAATAGTTACGATTAGCTAATTCATACTGATGATGGCTATCTTGTAGTCTAAATACGTATTTATAAAATACAAATATATGTTCTAGAAAATGGGGCAAAATTTGAAATTTAATTAAAAAAAAAAATCTTATTAGTTGGTTGTGGAGCTGTTGTTGTGTTTCAATTTAAAGGAGTTGCATTCTTCAACAAATCTTCAATTTTAGTCTAAATGCAATAGAAAGCACGTTGCAGGAAAACAAACCCACTTAATGAAAACCGCACACATAACATTGTACATAATTTATGATATTTACGTTTAAAACAACTTCTATTAGTTCCTTTCTTTATGGAAATAAACATTTTTTGGCGAAATACAGAAATTTATTCTTAATTTTATTTAATTGAAAATTGATAATAACTCACAATGCTGTAAAACAAACCAATATCGAGAATTTTTATGGAATGGGTTGATACTTGACAAAATTTGTCTGAAAACTTTTGTTTAATTTAATAACAATATTGAGATGATAAAATAGAAAACAAACTTTAGCGGACGTTTTTCGAATTGGATATTTTATACAAATAATAATTATACCCAGTATATGTAAATATACAAGGAATATTAAATTTGATCACGACTTTGTAACGCTTAAAAATATTGATCGAGGCATGCATGTTTGGCATATGTGTTCATAAAATGGCTTAATTCGCCATTTCCGTTTGTCTGTCTGTCTGTATGTTTGTCTGCCTGTGAACACGATAACTCAAGAACGGAAAGAGATTCCGAGCTGAAATTTTTGTTCTAGAGCAAAAAAGTCAGGCCAAGTTCGTTAATGGGCAAAATCGGACAGTGTTTGGGTAAAATGAGGAAAACTTCCTATCTTTGAAACCATAAGAGATATAACAAAAATTTAATGACAACAAATCTTTTTCTTTTAAAAAAAAACAACCTTTGTTTAAAAAATGTTTTCATAAGCTCAATAGTTTTCTCATAATTTGTAATTAAATGTTCCTCGGAAAGCGAATTGTTAACATTTCGAATACGCAGGATTATTAACAATTCAATCATTGATATACAACTCAGTATATACTGGGTATTCAAACAATTAACTCAGTTAGTTGTTACATTACTTGTTTATATTTATCATCAGTTTTAGAGCTTTAAACTCAAAGAGCGTCTAAACTGGTATCTATTACAATATCAACTCCGTCTGGCCGAATGTCTAACTATATGAGATGGCTGCTGTATCTAACACCATATATAGAGCACGGGTGCGCAAGGCAGAGTATAAGGGACACATTTGGCCTTCCCACTTACAGTGCTATTACTACTGCTTTATATAGCCTCATTTTTAGGTGCTATATGTTTTGAACGAAAAGAGTTACAGTGTTGATATTTCGAATATCGATAATTTACAGAATTATAAGAAACAGTTTTTTCAATGATCGTTAACGAATTAACCGTTAAAAAGTTATTTTACTTCAAAAATGCAAAATTCGCGGGAACACCCATAATTCTTGGCGACTAAGTGATCATAATTCTATGCTACTTTCAGATATCCTGTAAAGTTGATATTTGACATACAGGTAGATCTAGTACCCAAACCGACGGAAAAATTGGGAAAACTGAAAATTTGTATCGGAAAAAAGGAAATTTTTACAATTTTCGTTTTAATTAAATTTACATTATAAACCATATATGCTTTTGATTCGTTGATATTTGTGTGACTGCTTTCCGATTGGTTAGTTAGTTAGAATAAATATATTTTATCATCAATATTTTACATCACTTGTAGATATATAATATATCATCTTATAAAATAGTATACATCGAGATTATAAAATCATTTTAACATCGATCCGAAATGGAAAAAAATTTAATACAAAAACCATTGACATAAAACTTAACCTCAATTGGATGGATAAGCCATCCCTAAAACTTAAATAGAAATATGAAAAGAAAATATATACAGAAGAAACGAAAAGAAAATATATACAATTTAGAATACAACAGTATTAGTTGTAATCGAGATCATGTGGCTTGCGGAATCTTTTCCCGTATTCGGGTCAAATTGACCCAGTACGTTGATTTCCGGGAAAGGATTTTCGCGGGAAGATTGGAAAAAGGATTTGAAGGTAGTTTGGAAGGTAATTTACGTATAGTAGGATGTCCAGTTTCAACGTGGAGAGCTTCAGACGGAAATCTTAGGGTTTTTTTCGAAATCGTCCGAAGACAACGATTTTGAAATTTTTGCATTTTTGCAAGGTGCGAAGGAGCAACGTTTGACCATATTGGGGCTGCGTACGTGAGTACGGGCCGGATACATGACTTGTAAAGTCGATGCTTTAAGCGTTCGTGCAGCTTGCTCTTGGTGTTGAGTAACGGGTATAGTCCTCCAAAGGATGCGTTTCCAAGGGCAAGACACCTTTTGGCGGCTTGTGCCCAGTTCAACTGCCTTTGAAGAGTTATTCCTAGATACTCAACACTTTGAGTTTGCCGGATTTCAATGTTAAACATCTTCAATTCAAGTGGGTAGTAGGAAAATTTATTCCTCCTAGTAAACAAAACGTGGGATTTATCTTGATTTTCCATAGCTTGAAATAGTCTTCAAGCCTGGGTAGATGGGATTGGAGGTAACTCGAAATAGCTTTCGGTTGCCAAGAAGAGCAATAGATTGCCGTATCGTCGGCGAAGAGGGCTGCTTCAGTAGCTGGATCGTTCGGGATATCGTTGATACAATATAAAAATAGCCGGGGTCCAAGCAAGGATCCTTGAGGGACACCAGCTTTGACTCGGTATTAGTTCGATTTACTTTGTTGGATATGAATTTGTGATTTTCGGTTTGATAAATATGAAATCAGGAATTTCAGGATATAGGTTGGTATATCGAGTTTGGATTAAAGAGAGTTCTTTTATCTTATGGCAGTACCTAGTTTTATATATAAAGCAATAAAAAAAAACAATACCACAGTATGTCTATAACTCCTGAAAAGATATTATCACAACAAATAGAAGAATATTTGTTATATCCAAATACTTTAGAAATACAAAAAAATTCACAGTGTTTTGAAAGTATTGACAATGTCCGATGTTTCTTTTATCCCATCACACGTGGAGTGGTGGTAAAGCTGACCCGGATGCCAGCTGAAGGCCATGGCTTGTCTCAGGGTCATGGCCCAAAAACTAATTCCACATTTAGACCGTTTTTGGGTATTGCCATAAGATAAAATAACTCACTTTTATCTCACCACACGTGGAGTGGTGGTAAAGCCATGATCCTTGGACAAGCCATGGCCTTCGGCCGGCATTTGGGTCTTCTTTAGTATGTTTTTAAAATTTTATAACGCGGCAAGTTTTAAAATATTTGAAATCAACAGAAAATATAACTTGCCGCGTTATACTAAAGAAAACTTACGAAATAAATTTCAACCAACAACTTACATTTTAGTTTTAGCTATTTACTTTATTAATAGCTCGGCTCTTTAATTGGGACATCATCACTTTTTAAGGAGCAACTATTATATGAAGTATCTCCCCGAAAACTCGGCCCTTTTTTACATTTATATTTTTGATCGGATAAATTTCAACCAAATTTTTTCTTACATTTAATCAATTTACCCCTCATTAATTGTAAATAGCTCGGCTCTTTAATGGGATATCATCACTTTTTAAAGAGCAACTATTATATGAAGTCTAGAGCTATTTACTTTGTAAATAGCTCGGTCCTTTCTTCCATATCATCACTTTTTAAGAAGCAACTATTATATGAAGTCTAGAGCTGTTTACTTTGTAAATAGCTCGGTCCTTACTCTCATATCATTAGTTTTTAAGAAGGAACTATTACATTAAGGATTTTCCCAAAAACTCGGCCCTTTCTTACATTTATGTTTTTGATCGGATACATTATATATGATATAAAAATTATAGAATACTTTTATTCATCTCACAAACTTTTAAACTAGTTTATACACTGTATTGTTCTTAGTAAATTAAAATTATTCATATTTTTATCGTCGTCATTCTCGTTGACATAATGAAATATAAATTTGTTTTATTGCATTGTTATAAATATCATTACTGTAGAATAGACAATATATTTCATGTACTTGGAAAACTTAATATGGAAGAAGTGCATCATCAGATATCTATCAAATTGTTTACTTTGTATATAAAGTCGAAACCGGATATAACGACATTGAAGGAACTCCATAACTAAGGACGCTATATCCCGTAGTTGAAATGGCATGGAATATAGCGCACAAGAGGCGCGGGTGGTATGGGAGGAAATGCGTAGCTAAAAATAAGACCAAATAATCCTTCTTGCTTACTGAAAAAATATAACTGTTGGTCGTTATAGCCGATAAATTTCGATAAAGGTTGACTTTCGAGGCGGCCGTTGGCCTTGGCTCCGCATCACCAAAAATAACATAAAATTAATTTTAAAAAAAGTTAAAAAAATGTTGTTTGGTGTTTATACCATTTCCGAAGGGTTGTGATTTAAACATTTACGTTTTTCGAAGAATCCTTTTAGTTTGAACCTGTTCCACGTTGAATGGAAAAAATCTTTCTAACGTGAATATAATTGAAAATGGCAGTTTTATGGGTGTTTTTCCCATTTTTTTTCCCATGTATTCTGTTAATTTGACTTTATTTTGGGTCAATTGATGAAAATCCCATTTTTCTAGCATGTATATAACTGAAAAACGTAAATTTGGGGGGCGTTTTTAATACTTTCTGGGGGGGTTGCAATGAAAAAGTTGAAGTTTTCCGGTTTTTCCCGCCGGTTAAAAGCAATTCCGCATCGAATGCAAAAAAACGCATATTTCTTGCATGTCTAGAAGTGCCTTAGAATTTGTATACATGAGTGTGTCAGTCAGTCAGTCAGCTTCACTTAGGGCTATATTATATGTAGATTAGATTCTATTTTTTATCTAACAGTGTTATAAGTTCAAGAAATTACATTTTCGAACATCTGGATTATTATAAACATGGACTTTTATAATTAGATTTTAAAGACATTCAAATTTCTTGAGCGTGTGCTACAACTTAAAGGCGACTTACGCTTGAGAATGGGCAATATCGATATCAGAAACCCCGGGCATTGGGTAGAACGAGGTGGTAAGAACAGGTTATTATAAGCATATATAAAACTAATAGAAATGCAGAAAAAATAAGTTTATGCATAAAATGCATACACTAGTACAGCCTCATTATCTTCGCAATTTATTCCAACAGGTGAAAAATTCCCACAGGCGAGACTCTGTTGTCAGATGTCATCCAAGAGTACCAAGAGGTAGTAAAATTCCCCTCTTCACTTAAAGACTTATCTAGTCTGATGTCAGTTGTGTCTGCTGGAAGATATTGTAAATCATTGCGACAGAATGAGGTTTCCCATCGTTCCGTCCCAGTGAATCGAGTCAGATTAGGATAGCAAGTTCACTCGAAAAAGATACGTAAACAAACATTTAATTACACCAAATTAAAGGCAATTAAATGTACTTCAAGAATGTATATCTTAACTTGGTTACAAGATCATCATAAGTTACAATACAGGAGCAAAAAATCACAAAACTAAAAGTTCACGCAGTCTTCACTCCGTTAGCCTAGAAAACTAGACTAACATGAATGTCGTGGTCGAACAGCCAGAAGTTGGTCTAGGTCTACGTACTGCCGCTTGTTAGTAGTACCCCCTTGACACTGAAAATCGTTAAACTTCATTCTACCCCAGTACCTCGTTGTGCTCTAGGTTCCCCTATACATGTTATAGCGCTCTTCGTTTACGCGATTTAGTCGAGAAACGAATAACCTTTATTTTACATGTTACATCGTATACTATATGTGAAGGTATAAGTAAAATAGAAAACTCTTTTCAATTTAAATATAAGTTACGTTATATGCATGTGAGACATCAGTTAAATAAACGGGAAAATTCAATTTCATGTGTAATATATCATAAGATTATTATTCTACTCTTACATTGAATAAATTTCACTTTGTGTCGGCTAATACTACACCTCTCAAAATAAGATTTGCGGATGTTTTCTCATATCAAAAGATAAATATCCAACGGTAATGTAGTTTAAATTCTAGTTTACTGCAGTAAGTGTGTGTGTGTATTGTTGTTTAGAAAGCAGAAGAATATTACTTAAGCAACTGCAGCAAAGATGATAACAAAGTATTAACCCTACAGTAGTCGCTCTGCTATTTAAAATTTCCCCATCCTATCAACTAGAGGCTTTTAATACTTTCATACAGTCACTTTTTACATAGTTAAATTTGTTATGATAATTTTGTTATTTTATTAATTTTTGTTAATTTGTTATTTTATTTTGTTCGATAGAATTAATAAATACTGCGTATAGATAGATATTAATATAAATATTGTCAGTCTATTTAAAAAAAAGTATAAGTTTATCTTCTGTATATATAAAAGGAAACCGTGACTGCCTGACTGACTGATCTATCAACCCCTTGGCTCAAACCACTAAACAAGGGGAAATTGTATTTATACCACGAATTACTTTAATTCCGAATGATCTTCTGTTCGAATTCAAACGATTACAGTTTCCCCTCAAAGTCTGCAATGACTATAAACAAGTCTCAATGCTAGACGCTAAAATTAGCTTGCTCACGCGAAAGCTCGCCCAGTATGGTGGTTTTGGCACCGACTAATAGATTAGTGAATAATATTGTCTATAAAGAGGTTTTGTAGATAATTTTTTTTCTATTGGTATGACTATATTTTTTGAACCTAAAATTAAAACGCTAAAACTAAAAGGCTAAACCTAAAACTTATCACCCAAAATCTGACTTGGCGCGAGTAAAGCCACGGGCAAAACCTAGTTATTATATAATTTTAAAGCCTTGTTTCTTATTTACTTCAATAGAAATTTATTCTAGGTTACAGTTTATAATTCGAAATGGTTGAATTTTTTTATTTTATTTACAAATATTTAAACTACACATTATCATTTAGCAGCACAAATATGCGATCCGTCAGTCCGCGCGTGACCACTGGTGTCTAAAACATGCTCGCAACCACTGTAGGGTTAAAAGGTTCCATGTGGGCTATATACTCGTACAACGATAAAAATTATAGATTCATTTCTTAGAAATCCAATATCATTTTTGGCATATGAAGAGTTTTTTTCTTTATGTGTGTACGTCTTGAGCTTTGTCCGCATATAGATACCATTACTAATCGTTTTCTGATGATGTTTCAAAATAATATTTTCAGAAAACAACATCACACAATTAAATTATACAGTGTGTTCATTTGGAAAAATTTCAAGAAATTTTGTTTAAATATTTTAAAAATGTATCAAAAAACAGTTGCTTATCCGTGCCGACGTGCCGTATAACATATCTTTTAAACGGTCAAAAATTAGGAACATCATTAAACATAAAAATGTTTATCTCATAAAAACAACGTTCATTTTTTGCATATTCACGTTTGGAGCATACTCCTGAGTATGGATCAAGATTTTGATGCACAAAACTCTGGTCCCAATTTATTTTAACCAATTTTCTGTTTTGCAAAGCCGACTGAGCGAATATTTTTTCCTGAATGGAGATTTCTAGGTATTTTGGGTCATTTTAAACAAAAACGGTAATACTAAGAGACTTTTTTTGTTTAAAATCACAAAAATACTTAAATAAACCAGGACCAAATTTTTGTGCGACAGATTCTCTATCCATATTCAGGGGTATGCCGTGAATATGCAAAATAATTGAATGGGAAAATTTTTCAAACGAATGCGAGATTTTTACCTTGAAATGTTTGAAAATAATAGATAATAAATGATATGGAAGAGATGATGAAAGTGTTATTATAGAGTTCTATTACATAACGCCACATGAAGCATGTGGCGTTAATGCTAATGTTAAGGTTCCAAAATGTACGTAAGTTTAAAGCTAACCCTTTGTAGTTTTCTGTAATATTATATTTTTATTTCTAATGTTATATTATTATATTATTATGACATGAAGTTTAATGGTAATGGCAAAACAAAATAACTTTTTTAGGTAACATAATATCTTTGTGTTTACGACTGTATACAAAACAGGATGATATGATGTCTCTAAACAGGATGTCTCTCTCTCTAGTTAACTTTTCGGTTTACAAAAGATTTATATTAGAATATTGTTTCTGAATTATTATAGTTTAAGACCAGATATTGACGACATTTTTAAATTTTTGTATAGTCTGGAAACAGCCCCAAGTTCATGGGTATATGTCATCAAAGATAGACACATTTATTATAGAGTTGTCATATACAGTAAAACGATTAGTATAGTAACTTTTTAAATATTTGACATTTAAATTTTGTTAAAAGTTAACTAAAAATATAGAAGCATGCGAAATCAATTTCTGGCAATAGAAACAAAATTTAATATATTTAAAAAAAAATTCCTTAGTCATATTTTAGAAATATTCGGACAGATGGCCGTTTCCAAATTAATCGGACCCTTATGTTGCAGGATGAGGGTTGCCTAAACTTACGCCTGGACCATCTTTTCAAAGTTCAGATGACATTTTTAATATACTCAACAGTTGACAAAATATCAAGAAAAGAAACAAACACGTCGCAGACATTTAACATTTTTCTAATCTGGAAAACTTATCTTCTGGAATATTTCATTTCCCAAAAAATGCACAATTTAAAATTATGCACAGTTTAGCCAGTTTCGTTGAAAAAACTTTGAGGATTTGGGTGAACAAAGTTTGTAAATGTTATACTTTGGATTACGATTTTGTAAAAACTATTCTCTGTGGAAAACTGAAAGGGTGCCTTTTTCGTGATTCGGTTTTACTTCTGTTTGGCTAATGAAAAATGCAGCTGGTGGTAAAGAAAATTGAAGACTTGTGATTTCCAACGTTCTGTAAAGGATACGACAAATCACCATCCTCATAGATGGGGTCTAACATTTGCATGTCATACTGTACAATAAAGATAAACTATATGTAAGATAATATTCTCTCAAAATATTCTTTTGACTTCATATAAATTATATAAGATAAAAGTGTTACATATCTTTTATAATGTTAAGAATGTCATTTATTACATTTGCTATTATCAAAAGAACTAAACAATATTTTCATTACATCTACATAATTTGTTATGAATCTTAATCTATGTATTCACAGTAAGTTTCATATCTTTGATGAAATTAGCGAATTTACACCAATGGAGTATATTAAAATAATCTAATTAAAAGATATATAACTATTTTTTAAGTAATTCTCAAGTAAAATAAAATTTAATTAACTCTAATTAATTATATACTTAACATTATTTAATTAACGAAGTTAGTTTAACTCGAATGAAAAACCACTTTATATATTATGGTACACATAGCCACAAAAATGATGTTCTCTTTTTTAAAATTGCATACTAGGTTTGTCAATCATTTGGTTTTCGAAAAAATGTCTCGAACCAAAATAATTCGCCATGCAAATAAGAACAACTTTTGTGTAAAACATTTTTCAAAAACCGAATGAACTCTGTACAAATCTCAATCATACTGTTGTAATTATTAAATAAAACAAATATTTGAAATTAGTTTATTATATCAAAATATAATCAAGTCCTTTTAAACATCGTGTAATTTTGTTGATCATCAGTGAGGAAGTGCAATATATGAACTCGTATTAATAATTTCCAAACTAATCGAGATGTTAATGTAAAACTTGGTTTACATTAAATCTTGACAAATTGAAATAGAAAAAAATGGTATCTAAACCGAAGTTATGTAGGTTTAAAATATACTTTAAAGCTTCGAGAAATGTGAGAAGGTTGTACTTAACTTTTCATGATCAAAGCGTTCCTTTATATTATAGGTAATAATTATAATATCATATATTTACTTTTGTTCAATTATCTCATTCACAATATCGTTCCTAAAATTTGTTTTTACGAACTGTACGAACAGCTTGATTTATATGTTTTACCGTTAAACCAGTTATAACAAGGTATAATCATTATTATTAAATAAACAAATATTTGAGATTTTCGTAACAATAATTTTATTTTGACTAACTCTTTAGGAAATTTGTATATTTATTAGGTTTTACTACTATTTCTTTGTTTTCATTCATACAAATGTTTTATTATGCAGTTTATTTAGTTACCTAAATATGTTTACCTTTTTGTTTAAATTTGTATATTTAATACGTTTTACTTATATTTATTTGTTTTCATTCATACAAATGTTTTATATGCAGTTTATTTAGTTACCTAAATATGTTTACCTTTTTGTTTAAATTTGTATATTTTTGTCATTATCATAAATTTTCTGATGAAGAAACTGTGTTCCGAAACTCTAGTCTAAATAAAATTATTGTTACGAAAATCTCAAATATTTGTTTTATTTAATAATTATAATGGATTATTGTCAAGTAACGATGCCTTCAATACAAAACTGTTGTGATTCTTTCTAATATTCACGTACAATTTTTATATTTTAGAAAATCTTATCTGCAGTTGCATATTTATCAATAAAATGTAATATACTTTTGTGGGAGGATTATTTTTACATATTATTTTCATTTTTGGATTTTTATTGTCAAAATTTTAGTAAAAATATTATATTTTCGGAATGCACTTTTTACTACCTTTTGTTTGGTATGAAACACAATATACTTTTCTAGCACTTTAATTTTGTGGTGGGCCATCAAACATATAGCCTCTAACATATGCAAGAATGTTAAAATAATATGCATTACATGATTCTCGTTGAATTTCAACGTAGCATTTAAAAGATACAGGAGAACAGGCGAGCTTCTGCATAAACATACTGCTACAAAAATAACCCACTTTGTATTTCGGTTATAAATGTATACAAATTTGAATTATACACCTTAATTAATAACACATAAAGTAGGGAAGTCGACCCAAAGTTTGAAAGAATGAAACTTGAATCTTGTTGGACCACAATACGAAAATACATGGCTGATGCTTGGTGGGCGTAATTGTCGTTTCAGAATTGCTCTCTATCGTGATTTACTCTGTGGACAGTTAACATACATATGCAGTGTTATCTCATTGATCAAATCATAGAATGGCGTGAAGGATGAACTTCCGCATACATACATACATAGGTATACTAATAAACGTGTAACTCTTCTTTATTGAATTTAAGCTTTTTATATTGATTTTATATTGTAATGCACATGCATTAGCGTATTTTAGTGAGAATGTCAATATATTGAACATTGTGGTGACGTCTGCTATTTGTGGTTAAATTTACTATTTCAGTTTGGTAACCGAATCTAATGGTTTACATGCTAGTTAATTATTTGCATGAACGATTTTATTACTCTTCACTAAAGAAATTATCTACTCTGTTGGGTGTTTTTGTTTCAGTGAACACAAGAGGGTATGAATAGTATGTTTCCGTAGTTAACTTTGATTTTGAGTCAGTTCATTCAATAAAGAAAATCTTATAGCTAATTCAAAATTGAGATTTTTTAATGTATGGCCAAGTCAAGAAAAGCTATATAGGTGCTAAATTTGGAAGTCTGATTTTAGAAACATTGTTCTTATTTTGCTTAGTGCTTTTTGATGACTTCAGGTTCATATTTTTAAAAGAATTTTTCACTGTGTCTTTTCTTAATTTTTGTGTTTGCGATGCCGGTTTATGTACTGGTATTCCTAAATAGGTTCAATTTATGATTTCTTCATATTCTAAATAACTGTTATCACCATAGTGGTACTTTTTTCGATATAATATTTCTTCACTGACCTCAAATAATGTTTTTTCGTAAAAGGAAAATTGCGGGGGCTTAGAATAAGGACAGAAAACAAAATTTGTTCTGAAAATTATCATAAGCAAAGTTGTAGGAAATAAATTTTACAACCTTTTCACCATTTTTTCTTTTACTCTAATCTTTATAGAAATAAATCCGATTTTAGAGTTCCATTACTCTTGTAATTACGAATATAACTTCAGTCACCAGGTTTACTAATAAATATTGGTATTGTTAATAATGTTATGGTTATAATAATGAGTTTTTATGAAATTAAATAAAAAAATGCTGACAAGTTTAACGTGTCGACCACATGGATGACTCTCAGAAATGTATACTAAGACACATACCCACCCTTGTTAAAAATAATTTTTATTCGAAGCTGCTGTATCTGATTTTCTGCTTGAATTTGCCTGCATCATTTTTTTATAATATGTGGCATATCTACGTTCGCAAAACCTTTAGACGATTGGATAACCCTATTATACAAACTATTAGTCCTATACGGTCGGAAAACTTCGTTAAAGATACCAAATAGGTTTGCTATTTAAAAAAATAGTTTTTCATTTTTCTTATAATAAAATTAATAATATATTGGATAAATAAACAGAAACTTTTTCCCATCGATTTTCGACTGTGGAATATTAGTTTTTGAGGGTACATTATATTGGAAGTTTGATTATTTCGAAAACAGAATGTGAATAATACATATTTAAATCATTAATTATTTTATATAGAAATAGTTTATACACACATAATCCATAATAGTTACTAAATTATTATTTAATTCTTCCAACAAAATGTCTCATTACCACTAATATCTGTGTTCCTATTGTATGTTCAAATAAATATTTGTACGAATATTTATGCAAATTATATATTAATAATATACTTTTTATTAATGCATTAGTTACATGCGATACTCGAATATTCGAATTTATGAAAATTTCCTGTAGCAGGTCACTAGCATAATACTCGAGTAATAGAATTCTATAAAAGCTTCTTGATTGTTTGTTATATAATTGTATCCACATATAAATGTATACGAATTAATTTTCTATTTTTATACCTTATTGCAAATCTTACCTATTACGTTTGATTACTACAGACTACAGGGTACGGCGCGGGACCATCCTTATTTGAATTGTGTGCACAACAGCAGCTGTTATTTGCCCAAGAATGGGAATAGACGCATTTGAAAGGGTCTAGTCTAACCTTTTTTGAACGGTTAGTTCAGTAACCGCTACTAAATTTTTCTAACCTCAATTCAATTATTGCAAAAAAATTGAAAGAAAAATTGTTTAGAAAAAAAATTTAAAATCGCTCTTAAAGGTCTTGTTATTGACCGTAAATTGATTGTTCAGTGAATGGATACCGGTAGTGTGTGTAGAAAAAATCCAGGACCTTCAAAAACAACCCGGCGTCTAGAAAACGTTGAGAGAGTGCGAAAGGCGGTTTTAAAATCCCCTAAGCAATCTGCGCTCTTCGACTTTCTGATCGCACAATGAGACGAATTCTTCATAAAAACCTGAAATTTCATCCATACAAGCTGGCGGTGGTGCAAAAACTTAATCCAGGCGATTTTCTTACACGAAAAGTTGCGTGTGAAGCTTTTGTTGAAAATATGCCAGATGATGCCCTTGTGTTTTTCAGCGACGAAGCACATTTTCATCTGTCTGAATGCGTGAATAAACAAAACATGCGATATTGGAGTCACACAAACGACCGAGAACTTCATGAGTGACCCCTACATGCAGAACGCGTTTGGTGCGCATTATCCAGAATCGGCATTGTTGGACCATGGTTTTTTGAAGGGAATAATAAGGCGGTTACAGTCACTTCTGACCATCTTATTTTAAGATGGTGAAATAATTGTTTCTGCCTAAACTTGAAGAAATGAATGTGGGTGATGTGTGGTGCCAACAAGACGGCGACACGGCACACACGGCACGAATTTCCATGTCTCTCTTGCACGAACACTTTCCCGAACGTCTTATCTCTTTAAGGGATGCTTTAGAGTGGCCATCACGCTCGCCAGATTTAGCACCCTGTAATCTTTTTTATGGGGATACCTGAAATCCTTGGTGTATACCAATCGTCCAAAAACTCTGGATGTGCTGAAGAATAATATTCGTGCTACTATCGGAAAGATCGACGCGGAAATGCTGGACAAAATGTACCCAAACTTCAGATCTCGACCCTCCTGACGTATTGAGCAGAACGGTGGCCAACTTCAAGATATCATTTTCAAAAAGCAATGAAAAAAAACTTTAAATGTAAAAAACAAATTAAAACGAAATCTCCAATACTTTTTGTTTTATCATTGTTTAAAATCAGAAAGTTCCCGCAACGTACTCTGTATAACGAAACATAAAATTAAAAATTATTGTATTGTTTAGACTATAAAACGTATCCCTTTATGAGATGATTTTCAAAACAATTTACTATATATAGTCTTGTATATATACTCGTAAGATGAGTCAGTTACAAAAAAAGGCTGTATATATTATAGGATTCATATGTATTTTCATATCATTACTTAATTTAAAAAAAATGTAAAATTAAAGAAATTTTTCTCAATTTGGAATTACTCTAAATATTTCATTTTCACCTGCGTTCTTTACTAATTTAATTAACATTTTTCTTTCCGTTATTGAACCACAGCAAAAGCTTCGATACTCTATAGTCATTTCTATTTTAATATTATTAGTTTCAATATTGTATGGCCATTTATATCGTCAGGCCATAAGATAATCCTAATTTAATTAAACTGCAGGATAATCTCTCGAATAAGTATCAACAATTATTGAATTAAAGTTCATGGATGTAAACACAATATTATTCAAGCAGAAACAACTACAGACATACGGTTTACCTAGTCATACAGGCTTAAGAAGAGTTGTCTTATGCGAACCAATCCAGACAGAGACATGTATATATTACACATCGCCAGTAAATCGATTATTAGCTGGATATTTTGGAAGACTTCCAGATTCACAAACATAAAAAATTCGTTACACAGGAGCTGCTTCAACTTAGCGAATTTCCTTAAAATACATAAATCACTTTCTAGCGGTTACAATTTTAGTCTGATCAAAATGAAATGTCGTATATGATTTTAGTATTTGCAAGGCCAATTTAATAATAAATGTCATACGTGAAGAGGAAATGGGGGCATAGAGAAAGAAGAAAACACAAAATACATAATATCTCTTTAATATTAGAACAATCAAAAAATGCGTAAGGAATAAAGTTGTAGAAAATCATGTTTGCTACAATTCATCACCTCATCATTTTTGCTCAAACTCTAATGTGTACAGGAATGTGAGGAATTTAGTTTTCTATCTTAAACCGTCAATATTTCTGTAAATATTAGTGTAACAGAAAAATGATAAGAAACAAAACTTCAGTAAAATTTAATACTTGAAACTTTACTTCTTATAAATTTTTCGATTTTTCGAATATTAAGGGAGATATGTCAAATTTTGTGTTTCCCCCTCCCTCTAAACCCCCCTTTCCCTTCGTCCGATTTTACCCATTAACGAACTTGACCTTTTGAATACCAAAAGCGCCTCAAATACCAAATTTCATTCCGATAAAATGAAAACTGTGACCGCTAGAGTGATTACAGACACATATATATATATATATATATATATATATATATATATATATATATATATATATATATATGTATATATATATATATATATATATATATATATATAGATATATATATATATATAAATTTTACAGATGGTGATTTTTGACATCTACTAAGTAGGATCGATGGACATTTGAAGAAATTTTTGCGAAATTTTTACTTCGGTACGGGACCAATAGCTCTATTTCCTTTCAGGAAATTCGCTAAAAAGGACATTAAATTACCACTTCCTCGATTTTTTATTATTGATTTCATTATAGTTTTTTAAACCAAATTATTTCAATTCAATATTGCCGTAATTTATATGATGCTTTTAATATGCAAATAATAATTTTTATTAAATATTACCTTGATAAATTATATATAATTTTGTGGTACAATACCACAATTTCGGTATACATAGGATACAATTGTAGGCTACAATCACAGTTTAGATACTAGAATCAAATCCCAATTTAATCAACATATTTTATTGTTAATAAAATGGTTTAGCACACGTAAAATAGTGTTTGAAACTTTGTTTATTTAATTTTTCACAAAACATATAATGTCTCTTTGACTAACTTCCAAGAATTGAGATGATCCGAATCGCGAATTTGTATAAGTTGAATACTAACATAAAAGTAATTAATAGTAAAATGTAATAAAAAATTTATGGTAAAACACAAATTTATACAGTCACATAATCCTGTGTATCATCTAAACATTCTAATTGAAAATGAAACATTGTAATTTATTAGTGTTTGGAAATGTGATATCTATCATACAAATGAATAATGTATTTAATATGTAAAGTTTTGATTTGTAATTATTTAATATGTTTATGTCTTTTATAATTAAATAGTTATCTATATAAACTTTATTATATCCGACATATATCTATATCTCATATACTGCATATGATTTCCTACGCTACAGATAGTATATTTTTTCCTATTCAATATTTACCTCCTATGTTTTATTTTATAGATTAATTTAAGGAAAAACGGCGTTGTTTCCGCTCGCTATAAGCCCCACAACGGTGTTATATAAAATCGAAAAAAGAGTCTCTATATAATTTATTGTAAATTTATTTTTAATTTTAATTTATACATGTTTTTACGCCTTCCACAAGGGTTATTTCTGACCAGGAATCTTATGTCACACAATATTTATGCAGTTGGATATTTAGAGGTATATACAATTATTATAAAATACTATAAACTTTGGTAATATTCTTCAAACATTTAAATTAAACAGATTTTAAACAACCAAATTTTTATGAAAACATTTGTTACTTTGTCTGTATTTTTTGTTTACATATTACATTAATAATTCATTTACAGGCGGTAGTACTCTCCCTTATAAAACTTATGTTTGAATTATGTTTTTTAAGAATTGTAGGCTCATTACTCTCATTTAAACTTTTAAAAACTTTGGTAATTTTAATTTTTTTATATGAAATTGTGTACAAAATGTATAGAAGGTAATTCTTGTTATCGTCGATCATGAACTTAGTACAATTAAATGATTAGTTCGGTATTAACACCTTAACAATTGAATAATAAACATTTTTTCCTGTCCATAAAAAAGCTGTTGGTTGACTGTTTTGTATATAATTTTTCTGAATTTTTATTTTTTCTTGTTTTTTTACGACGCCATTACGTCAAAATGTGTGAATATTTTCTTCGATCGACTTCCAGACAGATATCATATCATGCATATGAAGCATGGAGACAACCCAATGTAAAATATGAAATACGTACACTCCCGTTCAATAAAATAGAACCAACCTGAAACAAATCAGTTTCTCACAATTTTGATTATTCTTGTAGTAATTGTTTTTGATAGATACAATATTTTATTTTATTTTTATACGTAAAAGGGAGATATAACACTTAATATGTATTTACATTACACATTCTTACTCTATCACTGACTCGTTTACATAAATAAAAAATATAAAACTTCCATTTATTTTTTCAATTTAAAAAATATACTACTTATCATTGCTTATAAATAAATAATATACAGAGAGTTACAAAAGTGAGGAGTTTTATGAAATGTAAGAAAATTAACATTTTAGGTTGGTTCAATTTTATTGAACGGTAGTGTAAGTATTCATAAATAATTATTTAAATAAAAATTGTCGTAGTTTGGTTTTTTTTTTTGGTTGGAAGGATTTTCTATTTTTAATCCCCGACGCAAAAAGAGGAGTGTTATAAGTGTGAAGCCTGTGTGTGTCTGCATGTGGCATTGTAGCTTTCAACGCGGTGACCGATTTGAATGTGTTTTTTTTATTAGATAGTACCTAGTGTTGGCTTCTAGCTATATTTGATAATTTGTTCAGTGATTTGAAGATTATCAGCTCCTCTCCAAGTTGTATGGATGTATTAATGTACACGAAAAGTTGATTTTTATACCCAGTATATGTAAATAGACAAAGTATATTAAGTTTGATTACGACTTTGTAACAATTCAAAATATTGATCGTAGGCATGGATATTTGGCATATATGTTCATAAAATGGCCTAATTCCACATGTACGTCTGTCCGTACGTCTGTCTGTCCGTCTGTTCATGGACAGACGTGGGCAGTTTTTTGTCAACTATTCTGCCTTTTTATACCTAGTATATGTAAATATACAAGGTATATAAAGTTTAGACCCGACTGTATAACGCTTAAAAGTATTGATCGCAGGCATGCATTTTTGGCATAGGTTTTCATAAAATGGCTTAATTCGACCATTATCGTATGCCCGTCCGTCTGCCTGTGAACACGATCCAAACAAACAGGAATAACGAGCTGGAAAAGCAAGATCAAGTTCGTAAATGGGCAAAATCAGACCATATTTGGAGAAAATGGGCAAAACTGCCCATCTTTGAAACCATAAAAGATAAAACAAAAATGTAAAAACAAAACATGTTCCTTTTTTAAAAATAAATAACTTTTGTTATAAACTTTTTTACATAAATTCAGGATGTACCGGGTATTTAAGCAATTCACTCAGTTAGTAGTTATTTGCGCTTGTTTTCTCTAAAATAGACACTCATGTAATTTTAGGTACATCAAAATAAACCTGAAAATGTAATAATCTCAGATTACAACAACATTCAGATAAGAAAATAAGACAAAACTAAAACACAACATTATCACATTGATTAACGTGAACCGTTCACTGTGATGCATTCTTCTTACGTAAGATTGAAGTTCTTGAGTATTTACCAGTTATAATGTATGCGATATTCTCTTGACTTACGAAAACAATAAATTCTAATATAACTTTCTACCTACAGTGCTACGTGTTTTCACAAATATGATTCTATAAATTCTTGTCAACTAATAATACCTACTATATAACTATATAACCTGTTCATATAATATCACAAAAGTACCGCTCATTTTTCAAATTTTTAAACCCAGTATATGTAAATATACAAGGTAAATTAAGTTTTATCATGGCTTTGTAACGCTTAACAATAGTGAACGTAGGCATGAATGTTTGGCATATGTGTTCATAAAATGGCCTAATTCGGTCATTTCCTCATGTCCATTCGTCTGCCCATCTGTGGACACGATATCTCAAGAACGAAAAGAGATAACGAGCTGAAATTTTTGCGTTTGTTCTAGGGCAAAAAAGTTAGGAAATGGACCATCTTTGAGCAAAATGGGCAAAACTGTCTATCTTTGAAACTGTAAGAGATATAACAAAAATTTAATAACAAAAAATCTTCTTGTTAAACAATTTTTTCCATAAACTCAGTATACACTGGGTATTCAAACAATTAACACAGTCAGTTGTTACATTACTTGGTTTAGTTGCTTTGTACACACAGCCACATAAGAAGCTATGCGATCATTTTTCAAAATTTTATAAACGATTTGTGCTTTATTAATTTGGTTTTCGAAAAAATGTTTAGAATAAAAGTTGTTCATTATAAATTTACAAACAACTTTTATTCGAAATAATTTCTCAAAATCACAATGAATCTGGTACAAATCAACATTTTTTAACAATGAGTACTACTTTTGTGGCCATTAGTACCTTCATTCGGTCTTTGAGAAAATGTTTCGAAAAATAATTGTAAGTATAAATATATATAAATATATATATATATATATATATATATATATATATATATATATATATATATATATATATATATATATATATATTGTTGTAATGAAAATTATTGAGATTAATTTTTTTGATCCAACACACATTTTAATAGAAAAATATTAAGTAAAATATTATGCAAAATATTTAACAAAACAATATTTTTCTCCTTGCAAAAAGAAGGAGTTTTTTTTTTTTGAAAGTACAAAAAGAAAATAATATAGCTCGATTTATTTTTTTTTCTTAAACTAAGTTTTTTTTTAAGTCGAAAAATGATAATAAGATTAATTGTTGCTTTTGATTTAAAGTTTTTCTATTTAAAAAAAAATCAAAAATTGAAAAAAATTATTACATATAATTTAATTTTAATCAAAAGTCATAGAAATTGAATGTTTTTCAAAATAACATAAATAGATCACAAACAAATAATTTTGTAAAAACAAGATAGTTTTTGTAAAACAAACAGAAGTAAGCTAGCTTACAGTAATGAATGTATAATAAAATTTGTGTATAGATTTTGAATTCATACTGGCCGTGTTCGTTAAGTCGCTAGTTGAATATCAACCAAGCGGGGTATGACTATGGGTCAAACCCAAGGAGAGGTATAATTTTAAATTAATTTTATATATAATCTGAACACTCCGACTACGTCCATGGGTGTTGATATACTAAATTATTCTAGAAGCCTCCATGCGAAAATATATTGTCAAAAACAAAATATTTATTCAAAAAAACAATCATATTCTAGAACGACCCATGGCGGGTATATAAACCGTGACCAGTGTCGATTCAAATCAGTTTTTAAATCGATCATTGTGCGATTAGTATCAAAATTTAATATCGAAGTATTGTCTGATAAGTTCAAAGTATATAATTGTTGTTCAATCCAGATCAAATTAAAGTTGGAATTTGTACAAGTAATTTGATCAAGTAATTCAAAGTTTGACATTGTGTGAAAAAAAATTAAAATAATTGTTGAAAAAGAAATTGGAGAATTTTTTTTTTTTAAGCAATAAAATCAGGTTTTTATTTTTTGTTTCGTAAAAACTTGTGTTTAATTAAATTTTTTTTTTCTTTTCTTTAAAAAAAAGCGTGCGTGTTGTTTTAATTACAAAATATTTAGTAATATCTTTTACTAATATATTTTTTTTTGTTTTTGTCGAGTATCGGAATCATTACAGGTTCGGGCAGCGCTCCTTTGAGGATAAAGAGAGCCAAGATACCGCGACAATATATATATATATATATATATATATATAGTTATATATATATATATATATATATATATATATATAAATATATATATATATATATATATATATGTATATATATATATATATATATATTTATATCCGAAGTATTTTTTCGAAAGCCAAATAAATGGGGTGCATACAAGACAATTATAAATTTTTTTTAAATGAGCGCTACTTTTGCGGTCCATAATACACATAACTACAACACGGTCCATAATACACATAACTATAAAAAGTGCTAATTTTTTTAAACTTTATACTTGATTTGTGCCTTATTTATTCGGTTTTTGAGAAAATGTTTCAAATAAAAGTTGTTAGTATATTTATAATGAACAATTTTTATTCAAAGCATTTTTTTGAAAACCGAATGAAGAAAGCACAAATCAATAAAAAATATTGAAAAAATGACTGCTACTTTTGTTGTCTGTAGTACACTCAATCACACAAGTGAAGTCCTTTTTTAAAAACTTTACAGTCGATTTGTACCGAATTCATTCTGTTTTCGAAAAATGCTTTGAATAAGATATGTTAAAATTTTTATGACCAGCAAGTTTTATTTGAGACATTACTTCGAAAAACAAATAGATTCGGCACAAATCGATTGCAAAAAAGGACACCACTTGTGTGGTTGATAGTACCTTCATTTGAACACTAGACGTATAGAATCTTACAAAGGTTTACACAATATGCAACGAAGTATAAACCATAGTTTAGAGAGTATGGTATAATATATTGTAATGAAAACACTGACTATAATATATCCCTCTTCCTATATATAAAATTTATTCATTCCGCATGATAAAACTTCAACATATTTCCACAAATATTTACGCTAGAGGTAAAAAATATCAAATAAAAAAGAGAGTTTTCGATGTCCCTTACATACCTACATCGATAAACTCTTTAAAAGATTCTTTACCACAGAGTAGTAAAAATTTTTCAATTAGATTTTCTTGTTTCATTTTCTACAGTTTATTTCTTGAGGATTTCCAACGGAGTATTGTCGTTGTAGTGGACCATAATAATAGCATCTATTAACTAAACGGGTTAGTAAATTGATTTTAGGAAAGTTTTCTATCTCTGAGACTATATAAATAACTTTTTCCGTTAGCTGACATCGTATTAGATGTATATGGTTTTATTTGTTGATTCGTTTGTCGACAGTTTGATATTGGCCTGTCAAATAATGATAACATGAATAGTTTCTCTTAAGGAGTTGCTCTTAAGGATGTACGAGCACTGAAGTTTCAGAAAGATTAAGGCTTGATTTTTTGTTTACATGTAGTTGAAGTGCATATAAATCAATTATAAAAGTCTCGGAGGGGAGGGGGTTCAGGGGGGGGGGGGGGTCTTGAGTTAATTATTTAATGTGAAATTTTTACACATGTTTTGACATATTTTGATAATTTTCACGTGGAATAAAATAAGACGAATAAAAAAACAACAACGCAAAAGAAAATAGAAATATTAATAAAGAGATTGATCCAATAAAATTCCGGTATGACGGGCCTAAAAAAAAAAAATATTTGAGAATAAACTGAGATTTCGGGTAAATTTGATTTCTGTCGGCGGTAGCTTTTTACCCGAAATCTCAGGTTTTTTTCTTAGATATGTTTTTTGTTAGGCCCGGTTTGACGGGCCTAAATTAAATTTTAATTTTAACTACGACAAAAAATAATAAATATTATTATGGACTTTTATGCCTGTGCTATATAAGATTTTGAAGAATTTTATAAATGGTCTACACACCAGCGCATGTACATCCCTAATATGTGCAAGTAAATCTAAAAATATTTTATAATTTTTGTTGACAGTTATTATGCAGGTTAGGATTCTTTCTTCGTTCTCTCTTCAAAATAAAATAACGAATACATTAAAATTAACTTTTTAATACAACCAGTCTTTTGTGGCCATCTTATCGGTGTGAGCGGGTATATAATCGGTAATTTCAACCGTGGTTCGTTTAACTACTGTAAACTTACAAACTATTGACAAAAAAATTCATGGCATAAACAGTCGAACGCTGTAAGTACGTGAGTTAATAAGTATCATCGACGTCTCCCGATCGGATCATGTGTTTTTTTATGTGGGAATCGTGCCACGTTCATTTCCATTGATTAAGAGACAAAATTTTGATACCATACAGGCAATGAATGGATAGGCCCTTACAAATTTTACAAAATATTTATATTGAAATAGTATATTTGATTTACATGTTTGAGCTGAAATTGTTATAAAACGATTCATTTTATGAAAATTAGTTCCAAACGTTCTTTGAAAGTAAACAACGTTTACAAAGGAACATTTTATTATTTTTATTTTACTTCTATCTCTTACGGTTTTGAAAGTTGACATTTTCCTCTTATCGGGAAAATGCATTGGCCAAATTTTCCCATTAATGAATTTCCAGTTAAACTTATACAAAATTACAGCTTGCTCTCTCTTTTTATTTTTGATTTATCGAGTTTAAAGAAAGACGTTAACACTTTCGGACAGACGGGCAGGCGTACATACGAAAATCGTCTAATTAGCTCATTTTGTGATCAACTTTACCAACATTTTTTTACACGATCCATATTTCTAATCGTTAAAAAGTCGAGACTAAACTTCGTATGTTTTATATATATGACGCATAAGTAACGTTATCTATGCTTATGCTTATACTAATTAAATCATAACGTTACTTATGTGCCATCCTATATATAAGTACAAATTTCCAATACGAATCAGAGTAGTAAAAGAACATAATTTATTTTGGTGAAACGAATAATAATTTATTGCATTTATCCAGAATCGAGAAGCGATGAGACACACATCATGAATCGAAAGATCCAGTCAGCATCTCAGAAAGTTGAGATCTCAACAAGAAGTTGAAAAATTGTTACTCTCGACATACGACACGTGTATGAATACTATTCTCGGTGCAACACGTGTTTAGAACCGTTCTTCATTACTCGTAAAAGGGATTTTTTATACTTGAATGAATCGTAAATGTGCTGTAAAAGTAACGAACAATTAGTCAGATTAACACTAATATTGTACAATGCGGTACATATAATTCAATTCTGTTTATATTATAGCTTATACAATTCGATTATATTAATGTTATTTTATTTTCGAAGTCACACTTACCACTGAATACAGAAATGTATTTTTATTAACACAGTCTATAACGACGTATGTAATTTACTGCAATAAATGATAATCTTATATCATCAATAATATCATCATCAAATGATATCATCACTTTTTAAGGAGCAACCATTATATAAAGTATCTCCCCGAAAACTCGGCCCTATTTTACATTTATGTTTTTGCTCGGATATCACTACTTTTTGAAAGGTATATATATGTATATGTATATATGTATATATATATATATATATATATATATATATATATATATATATATATATATATCACTCATCAAGTCCTTTCATTTGATCAATCATAGGGGTTTATGAGGAAATTATATAACTCCATTTGCGGCAGCCGCCATATTGAATTTTGAATAACGTCACTTTATATACTGTATTTCGCTCATCAAGCCCTTTCATTTGATACCCATATCATATAGGTTATTGTGGAAATTATAAATCGCCATTTGCGGCGGCCGCCATATTGAATTTAGAATGACGTCACTTTAGTTATTATGTTTCACTCATCAAGCCCTTTCATTTGATACCCATATCATAGGGATTAATCTTAGGTTCTGGATTATGTTATATAATAAAAAATTATTGTCCATTTTCTACAACATTTATCATTTTACGGACCAATTTCAATATTCAATTTCATGTATAAAATGATTGTTGTAAATGTCATTTGATAAATGATTGCAGTAGATTTATATTCTCCTCGTTATATTTTCATTCGTTAGAGGTAGTAAGTGTTTTATGATTATGTTATCGGAGGAATCACTCATTTTTCTATGGTGGTTGATTTAACCATAATATGACTTATTGAATCTCTGATACCTTTGTCAAAATGCCTAAATCGCCTAAACGAAATGGTTGTTGAACTCTTATATTTTTTGAAATTGTCTTGTGTTGAAAATTTGGCTGTGTAAATTTGAAATGATCGGTAACATTTTGAAAATGGTATCGAAATTCCTTAAAAGAGATTGGAAAACTCCTCATCACTGTCAAGTGTACACCCTCAAATGTATTTCAACTGACTTTGCTTATTAACGAATTTGGTCTTTCAAATATCCATATTTACCTGATAGTAAATTTACTATTTCTAGTAGTTAGAAATATACATAATTACATAAAAATACACAAGAGAAACACTGATCCTTCTTTTTGTACACAGTTTTCTATCCTGCTATATTTCATAGTGTTTGGGAGGCATTTAGTAAAAAATGTGTATCATACAGTAGAAAGTCTAAATTTATATATACATACATGATATGCTTACCGAAACAGACAACAAGTCTGTTATGTGCAGATTGTGTGGCGACGAGGAAGAAACATCCAGCCATATAATCTTTGACTGCGAACCTCTGGGTTGCAGCAGATACAGGATATTCGATACATCTCATCCCGAATATATGAACCTTCGGGAGGACCTGATAAGCAAGCTCCTGGCTATTACCAACATATGAGAGAAACGAATCTCCTTAGACTGAAGTAGAAGAGGGAGCATTATGGGCCATAAGGTCGAAGTGCAATAGTTTTTACTCCGATATAAATCAATCAATCAATCAAGTTTGTCGCACAATCAAGTTTGATCCCGCTCTTCAATGGACAATAATTTTGTGTGTGCGATAATTTTTGCATGTTGAAATACAATAAATATTAACAGTATACATACATTATAGAACCAAAAATGAATGACCGTTATTATTATTTTGGTAAATAGCTACACCGCCCAAGCTCTTATACATTAGAACATTTAAATTTGACTATACAGTTGAAATTAGTATACAGGAATGTCTCATCAATGTAAAATTACGAGCCGCATTATCAATGATATCATTTTTATGGGCTTGTTGATTATATGTATATTTTGATATACCTGGTCTGGTATTAATATTTTACTTAATCTGATTCTATTGTAAATAATGGATTTAATTCCAGTCTTTCAAACTCGAATTTTATTTAAAACTCGATTCTTTTCTACCATGATATTATGTAGAAACATTGGTTTTAGATGCAATATATAATTATTCTATTGTAGTTTTTCCCTACTATTTAATTTTATTAAACTTTTGTGTCTTATTAAGTAGTCTTATTGAGTAGTGTTGACCTTATTTAATATTATTTTAATAAATTATTTAAAAAGAAGTCTAACTTCGTATGTGCGTTCATAAGAACACACACACTTTTTCTTGTTCCTTAAAAAAACTCAAAATTTGTACTCAAACTCTTCTAATAGAATTTAATAATACCGTATCGGTAGTATAGGACATAAATTGTTTTATCCTGATTAATTTCGCGCCAACCTGTGAAAGCCGGAAGATTTCAAGTAAATTTGATATAAATTTTTACCAATTATTTTGAAACAAATTTCAATTAAATACTATAAATGATTAATACATTTTGTGTTTTCTTTGAATTATATTTTAAATACCATCTTTACCAATATTCAGTAAGTTTATAATATAATTTATATAATTATTCAGGTTAAATAAATAACATTTCTTTCAGTTCGCATAGTTTCCTAAATCGTACCGCAATTGAAACTCTTAATTCTTATCAGTATGATCTAAGAAATCACATTGAACTTTCATCTAGGTCTTAAATCGTACCAGTATGATTTATTAAATCACAATGAAAGTCTAAGTCTTACTTAATTCACTAAAAATTAAACTTACTATATTTTCTTTTTGAATTTTTATAAATAAATAAATTCAAATTATATATTCAAAACAAAGTTTTTTACCAAATAAGGTAAGTACGATTTAGAATATAGTTGTCCTAAATCGTACTTTTACAACCTCTCTTAAAATTACTCAAATCACTCTTTTATTTTATACGTAGAATGTTTATTTAGAAGGTTTCTGCAAGTTGTTTATTGTTTATTAGATATATCAAAAATCCCTTGGGTAGTTCGATTTTGGCAACTCTCCCCTACGTATTCATCACAATATTTGGTTTTATTTTTTTTTTAAGAAAAATATCTCAGCCATGTTATATATCCTATAGCAATATTTTAAATCTATCTAGAAAACGGAATTTTCAATCGGCTCAAGTACATTTATTTATTTCTATTTCATCTCTTGTGAATATTTGTATATTTGTTGTTACATATAATACTGCAAGTGTAACCTACATAGAAATGGTTTGTTGAACATTTTCAAAGATTGTGAGGTTAACGAAATCCCGTATGGAATACTTATTCGACTACTATTCGAATTTCGTTCATAGAAGTGGATTATTCGAATAACGTATATGCCACTGATACCAACAAGACTTTGTATTATAATTTTACAGCTTTACTGTCGGTCAATCTAATTCACATATGAAGAAACTGATATGAGACACTCACATGACGTCCATAAAGAGGCATACTTGTTCAAAACTTTTGATAATTAACAAAAATATAAAAGTGTTAGTTAACGCACTGTCAGGAAAAGTGGCAATCACACTGTCTCCCTCAGATTCATAATTTTGGACATTGGGATTGAGCCACCATTAGTAAGAATTGGCGTTTTCACATCTAGGTTTTTTTATAAGTATATTTGAATTAAGTGAATCATTGGTTCAATTTATGGCAAGTGAAGAAATGTAATACTGTTACTATTACGGAAAAAACAAAACGTGAAGCATGAAAGGGGGTTTTCGAATTTTACAGTTTTATTTTCATACTCAATTATGAAATTAGTTATTTCATAAAAATTCCAAACATATAAAAGAGGCTGGTTGCTGGGATTGGTCTAGCCACATTGACAACTTCTTATTTGGTGCCCTTGGGAACTAGAGACCCGTCTACTTAAGACGCCTCGACAATTCGGATACAGTTGCGCATTCATACTCGATTGTAATTAAATGGTTACAACTATATTTATTAATTAATAGATTATCTATTCATTAAGTTGTGTTGATATCATTAATTGTCCTCAAGGTTTGCGAGACGAAAAAAAGTTCACCAACGTACGTACGAACGTGCACTCGGCCACCAAAGTTTCTTATACAGTTTCACATAGGAAATTTAGTTAGTGCCTTATGTAATGGATCAGGCAAGTATCTCAACCTATTACTACTTAAGAAACGAACAAAAAAATTCAGAAAATCAACCGCTCGCAACGACGTTTAAATTCGTTCTATTACCCGTTTATACTTTGTAATATTTATTGTACATTTTTTAAACCCATTGCCCGTTTATAAACACTTACACTTACACGTTTGTTTTAAAAACGTTATACAATATTTATTCGTGGCAATATTTATTTATTCTTGGCGGGTCTTTACAATTACAATTTTCGCTGGCGTAGCTGGTGGGCTACGCTTGTAGGGTAATACAGTTTATAGTTTCAATAGAAAGGCCCATTTAATTAAAACCAAATCAATAAGGCACAAATTATTAAACAAAAAAATTCTTTTGTGGTTCATAGTACATACCCACGCACACATAGTCATCTTTCTAAAAACTAGTAATCAAAATATACAGTCGAAAACTTAGATCGAAAAGTTAGAAATTAATTTTTACAAAATTATATGTGTATTATTCTATTTATAACCGTAATACTTTACCTTTACAGGTAAAAAACTTCAAGCACTTAGTTCCAAACAAATATTTATCACAGGCACATATCCATCTACAACAAAATGTTCGCTTTTTTGTGTAGGTAAAATAGTCAAGTTGTACAGTTAAAACTTTGTAGTATATATAAATAAATAGATTACACCAGGGGTCCAAATCTTTTTTGTACCTAAGAACAAATTTTAAAAAACCGGTCGCGCAAGGAACCGAGATAAATTTCGGGTAACAGTTGATTGTATCAAAAATAATAGCAGTTTTTGTTCTAAGCATTTTTTCGAAAACCCAATGAATATGACACAAATCAAATATGAAATTTTGAAAAACATTACATTTTATATCACTAGTTTTATGGAGGTCATACTGCTGCGTCGAATAGTGACCGAGGGTATAAGTTTGGTGACCCCTGGACTATACGCTTAACACAATAAATAATAAAAACAAAGTAAAATTAATTAGTGTCATATCACTAATTTTTTACACTACATAATTAACCAGCCATTAAATATCTGCTTGTTTGCTCATCAGGACGAAGCGTACTACACAGGGTATCTGCTTGTTGCTAATTTCTATATTTTATCAGTTTTAGTTGTATGATGGTTATAGATCAATTAATCAAAGTATACACTTTTGTGTTGTGCTCTGTAATTTTGTACAATAAATTATATACCTACCGTTTAGTTTACATCTTCGCATAGTAGATCCCCCACGAGTATGAGAGAGTACATATGTATGCATTAAGCAATGTGTATGAGAAGGAGGTCTTATAGGTTTGATAAACCAACATATTTTTCAAAACAGTGAATAATATTCATAACTGTTCGAGTGGTTGGTGAGTGTCGCATACAACACAACAAAACACATACGCACATAAGACCTCCTTCTCATACACATTGCTTAATGTATACATATGTACTCTCTCATACTCGTGGGAGATCTACTATACGAAGATGTAAACTAAACGGTCGGTATAATCGTAGAGAAATTGTCATTGGTCAAAGCAAGCATAGCGACGGCTTACCTCATAGTGTACTAAGTAAAATCATTTTATGCAACTATCTCAAAAACTATTATGTTTATCGCAAACATTGTGATTAACAAAATTAAAGACTCGTTTTCAAATTTACTGTTATAGTACAATCAATAGAGAAGCCCGTTACTCTTGTCCGTATCGCATTAAATTACTGGAGTTATTTAAAAAAAATTAAGTTCAGTATCACGTATTGAATGTAAATGAACAAAATCCCTACAAATTTCGACCCCAGAAGTGCCGCCATTTTGAGAAAAACTGTATCGGTCTATATCTCCATTACCGTGCACTTTAGGTCAAAAATGGTTATTACCTTTCTTGTAGGTAATTGAATTTCCTATTTTTTATGTTTTATAATTTTTTTTGTATCACTTACAGTATCTGACTTATACGACTATTACTGTTTATTTATTGACTTTTTGGCCCATATCTCTTCCAAGAATTGTTTAGAAAGAAAATTATTTATTGTTAATTATGTCACTACCATTCATATTTCTGAAAATATTTATTGAATTTTCATCATTATACTGTGCATACCTTGTTTTTATTAACTTTGCATCCGGTAGTGCAAAATTAAACGCGTTATAACTTTAAAAATATTAATTTTAGTCAAAAAAGTTTTATATGAAAGTTTTAGGTAATTTGTAGATTTAAAAGTAAAGTTATTAGCATTTTATTTTTTAAACAATTATTAGAAGAAATATCAGTCAAAAAGTCAATAAATAAATAGTAATAGTCGTATAAGTCGTAAACGGTAATCGATACAAGAAAAATTAATAAACAAAAAAAAAAGTAAATTCAATTATCTACAACAAAGAGGTTATTACCGTTTTTGGCCTAAAATGCACGGTAATGGAGATATTAGCCTATATTTATTAGCCATATATTTACAGTTTTTCTAAAAATGGCGGGACTTCCGGGGTCGAAATTTGTAAGGGTTTTTTCCATTTATATTCAGTACGTTATACTGAACTTAATTTAAAAAACTCCTGTAATTGAATGCAGCGCAATATTCTCTATTGACTGTACTATTATGGTTACGGAGATATGAAGTCGTTCAGTCGCATAGTTTCTACCTTATGTTTTGATGGGAATTTATTGTTTATGATTAAGAGCAATGTTTTATATCCTCAACAGTTTTTCACATACTATATCGTGTACATAAATAGTATGTCCCATTAATTTATTACACAGCAATAAATTTTGCGACATGATGATAAGCATTACATATATAACATTGTAAATTTTAAAGATACTTTATGCGACGCGATATAAGAAAAAGCTGGCCCATTTCCCATGTGAATGTCATTATTTATAATTTAAACCTTATATCAACAAGTTTGCTTACGACGTTATTATTTCAAATAACGTTACTTTTGTGAGTAATTTAGGCCACAATACATTCAAACTCAACTCACTGTATTATTTACAGTAGAGGTTCAGAGAAACAGTGACAAACAGAGAGAATTAGAGAGAAGCAAGTGTTGATTAAATCCTTGAACTTGAATTATATAATACTGATTTCGTTTGGTTTAAAATAGTATTCATTCAAAGTATGTTTTTAATCTTCTTCTTCTTGACAACGATTCAACAGTTTAGTTATAAATTCAAACTATTTAGTTTTTGAACTGTTTTTTTATAAGCAGTTTGAGTTTGTACAACAGTTTGTACAACATAATAATATAAACTCATTAATTCACTTTTACATCTAACATATAATTATTTAAATTAAAGTAGTTAGTATTTTATAACAGCTAACGTCATGTGAAAACTATTTAAAATCGGTCGGGAAATGAACAAAATTAGAGAGATTCTAGTTTTTATTCTCCATCTCTTTCTCTGAAAATTTAATCTAAAAGGAAAGATGCATGGATGTCTTTACCTATAACATTCAATTTTAAAACTTCTAATTTCTTCTTTTATTTCTCGTTTTCTACTATCAAATTCAATTCTTTTCAATTAAACCCATTCAAGTTACCTTATTTTTGAATCGACTACACCTATTCATCCTTTTGTAAATACGCTTGTGCTTTTCTCGATGCAGTTGATCCTTGACGAAAACCTTCAGATTTGTACTGATAAAATCTATGTGACCGGTTACCACCGGGCAAAGACGAAAATGAGTAAAAAATAACCAAGGGCAATACCTTCACCATTTTCAATTCTATCAGTTTTTTCAATATTATTCAAAAATGTTAGCACACAAAAAAATTAAAGTATTTACGTAATTTTCCCATAAAGTTGTTTCGTTTTGTACTTGTAACATAATTGAATATAACACGGTATTTCATGAACAAGAAATCATATCCTTTTTTAACCCGACTTCAAAAAGGAGGAAGGTTCTCAATTCGTCTGTATTTTTTTTTTTAATGTTTGTTACCACAGAACTCCGTCATATATGAACCGATTTTGAATTTTTGTTTTTGTTTTAAAGTGTTTGGTTTCTCATTGGTCCCATTGGCACCAAATCGCATTTTGATGAGGGGATCCCCGGGAAATCGAGGAAAATCCTCATTTTATATGTGATAACCGATTTCTGCGAAATTTTTTTTTTTTAATGGGTATACTCATTCATAATGGGAGAATAAGAAAATTTTTTTAAAAACCGACTTAAAAAAATTTTTTACAAAAAAAAACCGACCCCAAAAAAAAAATTTTTACAAAAAAAAACAAAATGCATGTAAAAAAAACTGAAAATCTGTTATAAAAAATGCACTAAAAATTAAAAAAAAAAAAAAAAAAAACGGGTAAAAAAAAATGTGTTATAAAAAAATGCACTAAAAATTAGTAAGTCGTTTAGTAGGTCTACCCATATTTAGACAAATAAAATCAGTTATAGAACTTCAAAGTCACTAAAAAGCGAGAAATAAACCATATTTTGACAAAATGGAAACCCGACTGCAAAAATCAAATATTCTATAACAAAAAATGCACTAAAAAGTAAAAAAATAATTGCATATTCTTGTGCCAAATTTAGTTCACCTAAGCAAAAATTTTTAAACATATATGTACAATTAGAAATGTTTCAAATTTGTAAATTTAAATGGATCGCAGTGAATAGTATAGAAAGAGGAGAAATATTTTATTACTTTTTTCTAGTGGTTCATGATAAACGAACTTTTGAAACGATGCTTTGTTCTATAAGGTATTTTAAGAGAAATATGTTCAATTTGCCTGACTTTAGTACTTTATACTGCCTTTCCATTTTATGCAAATGAATCGTCTGCACGAACATACCTCGTTTATCACATTATTAAAGTAATACTTTCCTATATAATATTATTAACATAGAAAACTGGTGTGATCTTGAACTTATTATGGAAATACAGTTATTTCCATAATATGTCAATTGTATCATGGTATAACCTCATTTTCTTAATATGAAATTATTGCTCTTATTACCTGAAGCTCTCTATATATTATTTGTTTTATTTTATTGTTTTTTATTACAATTGGGTTGGTTTCTTAGGGCTCCACACCTTGGTAGGTGAAAGTGTAACATTATAGACTAACTCTTGGCTGTTTTGTAAAAATTTGAAGGTAGGCATGAGGTTATGATACTTTTTTTTTATCGTTTGGACGCTCTAATTTTTGAGATTCCAAAAATATTTCTTCAAAATTTGATAATAATGATATAGTTGAAAATAAGCGAAAAAATATCGCCTAAAGATTACCTATCAGATGATATGGTCGCAGACAACACCCTGATAGAAGGAATGTCTTGAACCAAGTAAATATGTTTTCTTCAAAATATGATACTCTGAGAAAGAAATCCTTGTTTTCATTCAAGAATTTGGCAGTTTGGCAGTTTGTCAATTATAAAATACGAAAAAAAAGGGACGATTAATTGACTAAACTGACGGCGTATGGACAAGAACGAAGTAACCGGCTATGCTTGAGAAGGTTTTCTGCAGTTTCCTTCACGAACTCCAGATGAATATCAGCATAGTTCCTATCAGAGTCGGCTGCAGCCACGTATTCTACCAATTCCAAGTCTACTAACAAATTCCTTCCACTCCACTCACATCCTCACATCCTTAGGCATCACAATGGACCTTAAGGTCGAGTGTAGCCCGTCCAGGGCAGCCTCTACAATCTATCTATCTATCTTCAAGTAAACAAATTCTTGAATGAACACAAAAATTTCTTTCTCAGAGTATCATATTTTGAAGAAAACATATTTACTTGGTTCAAGAAATTTCTTCTATCAGTGCAGGAAAACTACCGCTTTCGTTATTAGTCACATAATTGCTAAAAACATAAATGTTTCTGTGTAAGTTTATGATAAGACCAACTCTTATACCGGCTGTACACACTCGGCGAGGCAACACGATATACAGCAAGCACGAGTGTGGACTCCCAACGCTCGGCCTTCCTTGTGTCGAGTCACCTCGCCTCGCAATCGCTCCATTAAAAGTCGGTTTTTTTAACACGAGTCAAAGAAAGTGAGTACTGAACACATTTGACAAGAGCACGAAGGACACCTTCGTCTACATTTGATTCAACGTTCAACCGCTATTTTTAAATATTCAACCGCTTTAATTGTACTCATTAATCTTAATAGTAGAACACGAAAATAAATAAAAACTCTATAAATTTATGAATATTTTTTTAATTCTTTTAGTGTTCTTCAATACTGATTTGAATAATAATTATTTTTAATAGTTTAATCAAAAAATTACTATTCCGTAATTATTAATTTAATAATGTCATTTTTCAGGTATACCAACGTAATTTCTTTGACTAAATGACAAGAACTTTATTGCTGGCCGAACACTCGGCGAGAGTGTACACAGCTCCACTTGTGGCACCTCGACTTACGAATGTCTAGCCGAGACATTCGCCGAGAGCCCTCCGCGAGTGTGTACAGACGGCATTACAAGATCCCATCTCTTTGAATGTATGGAATCCTGATTGTGCGAGCTCTTGATTAGTTTTATATACCCTGGTATATATACAATATACCAGGGTATATTTAATATAACTCCGTATGTCCGTCTGTCAACACGATAACTCAAATACGAAAAGAGATAACGAATTGAAATTTTGTGTTAATTCTAAAGCTTAAAAATGAAGCCAAGTTCGCCAATGGGCAAAATCGGAGTGGGCAATCCCAGGAGATATCATGTTTTGAAATCGTAAGAGATAGAAGAAAAGTATCAAAGTACACAAAAAATGTTTGTTTAAAACTTTTTTTCATAAACTAAATAGCTCAAAATCTATTGCCGTAGCTCAAAAACAGTTAACGCATTGATAATGAACTCAGTTATTTGATATTTTCACTTGTGTAGTATAATATTTATTTTCACAATATTTATTTTTATTGCAGATAAATGAATATTAATGTCTATTTTATTTGAAAAATTTGTTTTACTTGAAAACTACAAATATTAATTAAATTTTGTGGGCTAAAAATAAATGTACAGAAGCCTTCAAGGCCGTTTAAATTAAAACAGTTGATTTACATACAGCCTTGGTGTAGTTCATAGTTACTTGTAGAAAATCACTTCAATTCTACCATACAATAGGATTAACACCATATATAATGGACTACCCCTTCTTCTGATTTATTTCATTTTAGAAGTTCTATTACATACAATTTAATAAATCTTGGCTGATTAAGATTTTAAAGAACAGTAATACCCAAGTTGCACATATGCAACCAACCATCTTCACTCAAACTAGCCAAAATTCAAGAAAAAATTTTCAATAAAAATCTCAGAAGGAAATAGTGAGCGATAACTGTACTTACCGATTAAATCTCAAGGCTTCTAACTATATAACAGAAAAGGTCAGCAAGGAGATTTGTATTTATGTAATATTTATATAATATTTTGTATATATATTTTATCTTTGTGTTTCATACTTTCAAAATTATAACCATAAATTAAATACAGTAAAATATATGTTCAGATTATATAAGTTCTTGCTGTGTTATTTACTCCACCATGTTCATTTTCACAACGAAGAACACAATTTCTTATTTGCGTATCCCCATTAAATTACTTACTGGTATGTTTGCTATGTTGACAGAACATATAACATACATTTCAGTGCATTATTTTATCTTCAAGTTTTATTACACAAATATGGATATTGGATGTTAGCCAAATTCAATTATAATCATTGCTTATATATATGTTTCCGTAAACCTATATTTCTATTATGTATTTTTAAGATAAAAATACTGCATTTATATCAATACCAAGTATCACATTTGCAATGATATAGTAAAAATATGGTACATAAAAACACTCATAGAATCTCTATATATAAGCATTATTACAGAAATTTATAGTATTACCTTTATACTCTTTAAAGTTTTGAAAACATGATAATCCAAGCGGGCCAATTAAGGAATGGAACTTTCAGAAAAGATAGTATATATACTAACATAAACCACTAGCCAAGGCAACTCTGCGAGAACCTCATCTGACAGGTTGCACCACCCACAAATATGCTATGACGTAGAACTTTTTCCCCATAATAGTTACGAGAAAAGCAGATCAATACTTACTTTTAAAACATTTTCTATCTATTATCTTTAATTATTTCCTTTCTCAGGAATTGTAATAGATAGAAAAAAAGTCTAATATAAAAGTTGTTTCGAAAAAAGTTTTATGAAAAAAAGTATTGTTATGTTTTTGTCGTAATTATTATTTAAAAAAAGTAATGCGTGGGAAAGGATTGAGGGTGAGTGAAGTCACTGTCAGAGCAGGTTCTCGGAGGATTCCCTAGGCAAGTGAATTCATCAAATGTATATTTTATGAAAGTTTCATACCCTAGTAATTACTGAATATGTTTTAGAGCAATAAACGCATTATGTAAATCCCGTGCCCGTATGAATAAAATAACTGACCAGACGTGCATTAAAATTTAAAAAAAAAAATATTTTTTAAAAGCAATCGTATAAAATGCTGAATTATTAACCAAAATAGGCTTAATTATTCAGTTATATTTGTTTTTCCTCAGTTATGCGATCCTGTCAAAAAAATATGGAGTCAGCATTGAAAAATAGATGATGATCTTAAAAAAATCTAGAAGGCCAAAGATAAAAATAAACGTGAGCATTCACGCCCTCCGATTAAAACAACTTTTACTTGGTCCTGAAACGCTTCCTTAAAGGAATATAGAGGTGCTTTATTTAAAATGAACTCCCTGTATTTACACATATGTAGACATGTGTCTGTATGCACATTTTGAACTAGGTCGGAATGAAATTGGTTGTTACGTCGCACCTTTGATATTCAAAACGCCAATTGGCAAAATTGGCCAAGTGGAAAAGTGGAGTTTAGGGGGAAAGGAAAACGTATAATTTGGAATATCTCTCATAATATTGGTAAAAGGTAATTAAAGTAATAGGTAATCAATTTTATCTCAATTTATCCACCAACCAACTTTTCTGAAACTCAATATTTATAAAAATATTTTAAATGTTTAAATAATATTGAATATTAAAAAGGTTTCTCCAGGTTAACGATATGATAGCATTATATGCATTATAAATGCTTCCTCTGAAAAAATTCGCGTACCCTATATGGCTTTTACGTGTCGTATATGTATTCTGTGAATTATGGTATGCTTGACTTAAATCTAAAGACCTTGAATTTCCGTGCAAGATAATTTTGTATCTCCATTTTAAAGCATTCTTCGCAGTAGGTACAAATTGATAAAATAATATTTACTTCCTTGTGCTTCTATATTCTTTTAAAACATCATTTAAATTATAAGTAAAAATAACAACTAACTGAGTTAATTGCTTAAATACCCGGTATATCCTGAATTTATGTAAAAAAGTTTATAACAAAAGTTGTTTATTTTTAAAAAAGGAACATGTTTTGTCTTGTGTACATTTTTGTTTTATCTTTTATGGTTTTAAAGATGGGCAGTTTTGCCCATTTTCCCCAAACATAGTCCGATTTTGCCAATTTACAAACTTGACCTTCCGTTTTTGCTCTAGAACACACAAACAAAAATTTCATTTCATTTTCGTTGTTGAGTTATCGCGTCCACAGACAGAGAACACGGACGGATGCGGAAATAACCGAATTCAGTCATTTTATGATCACCTATGCCAAAGATTCATGCCTGTGATCAATATTTTCAAGCGTTAAAAAGTTGGGACTAAACATAATATACCTTGTATATTTACATATACCGGGTATAAAAAGGAACATTACTTACAACCTCAACTATGATTTATTAAGCTTTTCCCGTATTATTGTTAAATTTGTATTTATGTTTACATAACTAACACAATATTCTAATGTCAACACAAATATGAAGAACAGATAACATACCACCACTTTCTTTTACAAGAACATGTTGTAGCTTTCAGTTTTTTACAAATTTAGACGAATAATATTCGGTCTAGTCATTTGTTATGATAATAATAATCGTTCATCTAGCCAGCCTTATATGTATCATGGAAAAGAGCCAAACTAACTATTTTATAACTTACCGTAAAAAATCAAATCCATTCACTTCAGATACGCATTCGTGAGTATTGTTACTTATCCGTAAGTATATGGAAAAACAATGGTAAACAATAAAATCCCACATGTTATTTTGAGCTGCATTCAACAAATTTAGAATCACAATTAACTAAGTTAATTGCTTAAATTTTCGGTATATACCTAGAGATGAAATTATATTTGTTTGAATTAAAATTGTGTTCAAACAAAAGTTGTTTATTTTTAAAACAGAAACATTTTTGTTCGAGAAGTTTTTACTCCCTTCTCTTACGATTTCTAAGATGGATGTTATCTCCCCTAGTTTGTAGATTCCGGGCCGGATCGATTTTTTCCATTCACGAACTTTATCCTACTTTTGAGCTCAGAACACACACATATACACAAAATTTCAGTTCGTTTTTAAGTTATTGTACATACGGACGGACAGACAAACGGATTTTCGAACCTGCGATGAATATTTGTAACCGTTACAAAGTCGGGCCTAAAAATATTCTCTTGTGTATATTATACAAATACCGGATATAAAAAAATTTGGAAATTGATTAATTTTATCGTAATTAAAAAATATGTAAAAAAATATTGATGTTTTAAAATATCGATATTGTTTTTTCGATTTATCGAACATCGATGTATTTATATTGAAGTTATCTAATCCCGTCCCTACTTACCCGTGTAAAATTGAGATGTTTTATGTAAAATCATGGATTGGTGTACTTTTTTTAAATTGTTATGGTTCAAATTTGTTATAGACAATATTGATTACATTTTACTACTTGCTACAAATATACATAGGCAAATAAATGTTTAGCTAAATTTAATTATGACTCTTACATAAATATTTTGCACCACTTTTTCATGACATTATTAATTATATTTATATAAAATATACAACAAATAAGAAAAGATGATTATCTTTTCCAAACACTTTCAGAATTTAATTAAAATTGTAGGCGCATACCAATTTATATACAAAATTCATATAAAGCTTTTGTTTTTTTACAACATATTCTCTGTACACATTTTTTCTGTATCGGTTAAAATATGCTATTATTTTTACTTGGGATGTGTTTATTTGATTCCGTATCTGAATGGATAAATTCAAATTTTTAGAAAATATATACAAAACGCCCAAACAAAGCATCAAATATGATGCCAAATGGTTGTAATAGATAAATGGCTTGGATACAAAGGCCGAGATGCTGACTCTCATTCCATCTTCGTTCGTTCGGTTGAAATAGATCACTCACTTCAGGGCCACGTTTTGCCAATTTCAGGCAGGTATACTTCGTGTTTTAAAAAGACTCACGTAATGACGGATTTAACGCTTTGGCCATTTCCCCACAAAATCTGTAAATGGTACATATGTCCACAAACTTAAAAGCGGGTTATTAAGCGCAAATTATTAAGGTGCAAATTTAAAAGTTCGCCTTTCTCAAATGATTTTGCTCTAACGGTACTTGCAACATACATGTCAGTTTTTATGCACATTAGAACTCCAAGAGAACAATGAGTTCGTCAAAGTTTACAGAATTGAGAAGATTTCAAGAACTAGTATTGTAGACACTTTTTTAAATTACTGCACCCTAAACTATTTTACTGCTCAACATTTAGTTTGTTTATTTGAGATTCTTAGTATTTTTGAAAAGTGAGTTTTCTATTTGTATGCTTTATCAACCGAATCAACTTTTCTTTATTCATTAGAAGTTTTGTACATTTGAGCAGTCGTAAAAATTATCGAAACGTAAAACTATCATCCGTACCATTATCCTTCTTATTTTACAGCCATACAATCTTTGAAAATATATGATTGACTGGTTCTTGGCTGTTTATTAATTAAAAAAATATCTTTAAAAAAAAAATTCTTTACTAAAGAATTTGTTTATTTCTTAATAATTAAAAAAAAAAAATTACATTTTAAAATTACATTTTTATATTCTTTGAGTTTCTATACTTTGTTCAATATTCGAAATTTAGTTTTGAATGGATCGTTACGAAAATCAATTATAATTATTTAACAAATAGTTGAAATGTTTGTAAATAAAGATTATTACTTGTGATTACGTTTTTTACGTTTGTAGAAAGTTTAAAAGAACATTTAATTTTATGTTTTAAGATGGTAGGTTCATTTCTTTGTTTCGTCAGACTTAGTAGATAACATTGGTGGGGTAATGTATTCTTGTATTTTAGCGAATTTTCGAAGAAAATGTAGCTGTTTTTTAATGTATTTCAATTATTGTGGAATTTTAAAGATATATGAAAACTCATCTTAAATTATAAATAGGTTTGCTCGTAAAAATGTCTAAGGTAACGTGAAAATTATATTTGTTTTAGATGTAGAACAAAGGTATTAAACTTTAGGTAACTTTTTCTTCATATGAACACAACCGAACCAATCAGGTGGCCGCACTGTCATAGCCGCTCTGCTTGGAACTGGTATGAACGTGGAACTTGGAATTATTGGGACGGATAATTGAAATCGAAAAAACCGGCTATGCTCGTGCCCTTCACAAACTCTAAATGAGTCGGCATAGTTCCAATCAAAGTCAGCTGCATCCGCACAACCTACCAATTCCCTGCCTGCTTACAAATTCCTTGTCTGTGACCCATATCATAGACAGCGGAGTCTCAGAAACGTAGATAAAACCCCATTATTATTCTTGTAATAATTTGATTAAAATTTAACGAATTTATGTCTGCTGAATTGGGTGAATAGATACAAGATATACACCCCAAGGCCACCCACCTCTTCAACAATCATAAATCCGCACAAGGTAAGGTAGCTACGCCCTTTGAAGTAACTTCACTACCCTATGGTCGTGTAGTCTATACGTCCGTTACCCAACGAAGGCTCCGTTTGTCTTCCGAGTCAGGGGGTACGTTTGTTTGTCATATAGTATCCTGGTCGTGCAGAGCTCCGTCCTTGTACCACACGGATATGGAACCTGCCAAATTAAATATAAAATAACTTCAAGGTCTGTTACTTGAAGACAGTCTCATGCGATCTCAATGTATGAAGGGTACCTATGATGACATCTTTCTGGATGGAGTTGATAAGGTGACAAAGATGATACCTGCTAACCGAAATGGTGGAAAGCTAAGATTCTGGAGTGGGGCGTATACCACCAAGGCAACCGATAATGATAACAACCATTTTGACTGTGAAGCCAGGGTGTAGTTTTCGTAGTTCTTGGAAAATATCAAGGTATTTAATCTGTTAGTGCTCCTCTTTCAAGACTATATTCGTTTGCGCAGGCGCAAAGAACTTGATGACACGTAGTACTGTTCGCCCTTCTGCGAGCCAAAATGGAAGATATATGAAGTGATATATGAAGTGAAGTACCTAGCAAGATATGTGTGTGTGTGGAAGGTAAACGTTTCCACCAAAAATTCGACACAGCATCCATGCCAGGCGCCAAGCGATTCTTCTTGCCTTTGAAGGCAAGGGACACTTCATCATCGGTAGCAAATGTTATCGCCACTTTTTCTGCTAATTGAGTGTTGCAAAACCATTCAGATTGGTGTTATACTACTATCTACATTTGCCGACTTTTCACATAAATCAATAGCTGTCGATTTACTCAACTGTCGGTTTCGCAAATAAACGAGAAGGATTCGAGAGAAAGGTATTATTTTCTCGAATACACTTTTCCGTTTTAACTAGCTTTTTCCGTGCGAGAGATAGCGCAGGTATCTTTTCAAAGTTTCTCTGCTTGATAGTGAGCAGGATACCATTGTTGCGTTTGTGAATCGCCTTATTGATGAACGGTCTACCAGTCTACTGGTATTCTAAAACACACACGATACGGGTTACCGTCTGTTGGAGAGGTGTCAACTTGAGGTCAAGTATTTTCCTCAGATGTCTCAGCAAACTTAGTAAGAGGAGAGAGTGCGCACTGTGCAGCATAGACTGATATAATTATTGTTATTATAATATTAACACAACCGTAATGAATTTTTTACTATTGCAAACATTCTTTGGACTTTTTACTATAAATAGATATAATTCTATACATTATGTTGACATAATTTTGTTATACTTCAGTACGGTAGTTTTTGTTATACTTAAAGTACGGTTAACAAATGTGAAGATATGCGATTCTTTATGGAATGTCATATTTAGAGTAAGAGTATGTTCTATAAGGTGAACATTAAAAGTTCAACACAAGAAAATTATGCGTCTTTCTCATAAAAGTTTGAAATTATGCCTGGTGTATTTCAGAAACTTTGTCCAATGAATAACACACAGGAATAAATTGTTCATCTGAGATTAATGTAAAATATTTACTTAAGGTATTAAATACAATTTGAACATATTTGTACCTAATTTACGAATTACTTAAATTATGTAGTAGATAATTGATATGTAACAACATTTGACTCTTTTAAGATTGAGTAAAAGTGGCAGCAAACGTCAATTCGTTAGTTTTTATTGCAACAGCATGCATATTAAATATACTCGTTCATAATGGAAAAATAAGAAACTTTTTTTAAAAACCGACTTCAAATAAAAAAATTTTTTAAAACAAAAAAACCGACTCCATAAAAAAAATTTTTACAAAAAAAAAAAAAATGCATGTAAAAAAAATTCGTTACGCAGGAGCTGCTTCAACTTAGCGAAATTCCTTAAAATACATATCTCACTGTATAGCGGTCACAATTTTAGTCTGATCAAAATGAAATGTATATGATTTTAGTATTTGCAAGGCATCATTTTATTAATAAATGACATACGTCAAGGGAAAAGGGAAGAAAAGAGAAAGAAAAAAACACAAAATATAAAATATCTCTCTTAATATTAGAACAATCGAAAAATGCGTAAGGAATAATGTTGTAAAAAATCAAGTTTGCTACAATTCATCACCTTAACATTTTTGTTCAAACTCTAATGTGTACAGAGATATTGAGGAATTTAATTTTCAATCTTAAGCCGTCAATATTTCTGTAAATATTAGGGTAACAGAAAAAAATGATAAAAAACAAAATTACTGTAAAACTTAGTACCTACCTTTTGAATACCAAAAGCGCCTCAAATACCAAATTTCATTCTAATCAGATCATTCTAAATTGTGATTACAGACATATATATATATATACATATATATATATATATATATGTATATATATATATACATATATGTATATATATATATATATATATATATATATATATATATATATATATATATATATGTCCATAGATATATATTATTTTATAAATTTTACAGATGGTGATTTTCGACATCTACTAGGTAGGATCGATGGACATTTTCAAAAATTTTTGCAAAATTTTGAAGTCGGTACGGGACCAATAGCTCTATTTCCTTTCAGGAAATTCGCTAAAATGTGTTATAAAAAAACTTAAAAAATAAACTTTTTTTTACAATAAAACAAAACCCGGCTCCAAAGAAGGATCTTAAATTATCTGCAATGAAACAATGCACTAAAAAGTTAAAAATAATTTCGTTATTTGTTTACTTCAATTCACTTTCAATCCATTTTTCTCAAATCAAATATTTTTATTTTTGGAGTTGGTGCCAACCAACAAACATTAAATTTCACTTTAACTACAAAGCATTTCATAATCGACAACAAGGCAATAGATGCGGCTAGCAACAACTCCAAAAATAAAAATATTTGATTTGAAAAAAATGGATATTTATAAGTAAATTGAAATAAATAAATAACGCAATAATTTTTAATTTTTAGTGCATTGTTTCATAGCAGATTTTTTAGATCCACTTTTGGAGTCGGGGTTTGCTTTTATGTAAAAAAATGTTTATTATTCATTATGTTTGGACAAAATAAACCATATTTTGACAAAATGGAAACCCGACTTCAAAAATAAAATATTCTATAACAAAAAATGCTCTAAAAAGTAAAAAAATAATTGCATATTCTTGTGCCAATTTTAGTTCACCTAAGCAAAAATTTTTAAATATATATGTACAATTATTGTTATTTTTGGAGGCGGTGTCAGCATAGAGAAATTCACATAATTTTTGGACACCGCCTCCAAAAATAACAATAATTGTACATATATATTTAAAAATTTTTTCTTAGGTGAACTAAAATTGGCACAAGAATATGCAATTATTTTTTTACTTCTTAGTGCATTTTTTGTTATAGAATATTTTATTTTTGAAGTCGGGTTTCCATTTTGTCAAAATATGGTTTATTTCTCGCTTTTTAGTGACTTTGAAGTTCTATAACTAGTTTTATTTGTCTAAATATGGGTAGACCTACTAAACGACTTACTAATTTTTAGTGAATTTTTTTATCACATTTTTTTTTTACCCGTTTTTTTTTTTTTTTTAATTTTAAGAGCATTTTTTTATAACAGATTTTCAATTTTATTTACATGCATTTTGTTTTTTTTTGTAAAAATTTTTTTTTTTGGGGTCGGTTTTTTTTTTTGTAAAAAAATTTTTTGAAGTCGGTTTTTAAAAAAATTTTCTTATTTTCCCATTATGAATGAGTATACCCTTTCAAAAAAAAAAAAAAAATTTCGCAGAAATCGGTTATCACATATAAAATGAGGATTTTCCTCGATTTTCCGGGGATCCCCTCATCAGAATGCGATTTGGTGCCAATGGGAAACCAAACCCTTTAAAAAAAAAAAAAATTCAAAATCGGTTCATAAATGTCGGAGTTCTGAGGTGACACACATAAAAAAAAAAAAAAAATACAGACGAATTGAGAACCATCCTCCTTTTTTGAAGTCGGGTTAATAAAATGAATTCTGTTTCAATTTATTTTCATAGACGTTTGTATTTCTGTTTTCAATGTTTAATAAAATTTGTTTCCTGTGAACAAGGTTTTTTTGTCCAACATTTTTCTCTTATTTTTCTTTGTTGTGGGCAGGAATGTAATGTACTCGCTTGTAAATCTTCAATATTTAGATACAATCCGTACAGTAAATATTTCCCTGACTTACCTAGTAAGTTCAAACAAACTCATGTATTGATTATTAAATATCAGGCAAAATATACGTTTGGTTTAAATCCCAAATCTTAATTTTAATTAATATTTGTATGAGAAGGTTTTAGGATTTCTTAAACCTATAACAATGCATAACCTCCCTATTAAAACAACGTTGCAGTCTGTACACAGAAGTAGATTCAACTACATAGTAAAAAATTCGTTACGCAGGAGCTGCGTCAACTTAGCGAATTTCCTTAGAATACATAAATCACTGTCTAGCGGTCATAATTTTAGTGTGATCGAAATGAAATATAATATCTGATATGACTTTAGTATTTGCAAAAATTAAATTTATTTATAGCCAAAATAAAACGATATATAACGATTATAGTTTATCGTTACTATGGAAACGACAATCAAAATTTTTTACAATAAAATATATTTCATGTATTCGTATTTAACAAACACAAAATAATAAATATCTCTCTTAATATTAGAATAATAGAAAAATGTATATTGAGTGAAGTTGTAGAAAATCAAGTTTGCTACAATTCATTACTTGATCATTTTTCTCAAACTCTTCAATCTTTAATCTTTAATTGTAAATATTTCTGTAAATATTAGTGTAACAGAAAAATGATAAGAAACAAAATTACAGTAAAATTTAGTACCTACAACTTAACTCCTGATAAATTTTTCGATTTTTCATATATATATATATATATATATATATATACATATATATATATATATATATATATATATATTTATATATATATATATATTTATATATACATTGTTGCGGTATCTTGGCTCTCTTTTTAACTTTTTAAAAAAAGGAGCACTGTTGAATCTACTACAGATTCAAATACTCGAAACAAAAAACAAAAATAAACAAAAAGTTTAATTTTTATCAACAATTTTTTTATTTTTATTCAAACAATACTAATTTTTAACAATGATCAATTCAACAATGGTAACCTCAAACCGTACTACTGTTCCTTTCGAACTGAATTTTAGAACTCCTTCTTTTTGCAAGGAGAAAAATATTGTTTTGTTAAATATTTTGCATAATATTTTACTTAATATTTTTCTATTAAAATGTGTGTTGGATCAAAAAAAATTATTCACAATAATTTTCATTACAACAAAATCTACCCCTCTAGATTCCAACACACATTTTCTAATTTGCTTATTATATTTGGTCGACCAATTTTTAACTTAAGAACTATTTGAACTGTACTAGTACATTTAGCTAGCTAGCAAAACTTAAAAATGTACGTACACATTAGTTCTTCACTCTTCATCAACGGCGCCTGTTGTTTATTGCCGGTTGTCTGGGCCGCAAGTTGTACCCTGGCTCTAATGCTCTGGCCTCTGGCTCGTCCACACTTGGTACATCCCGTCGTCTTCCATCACCTCCATGCCTTTGACCCCCCAATCGATCTGGAAGTAGTTGGCCGAACACCTCGTTCCCCACACTCAATCTTCCCAGATTCCCATTGGCGGCGGTCCTTGCACTGGCCGGCTTCAAGAGACCTCCATGTATCTTCGTGGGAGGCACTGTATCCACAACATATATTCCAGCTGGTAAACTCCTCAGCACTCTGTAAGGCCCTTTCCACTTCGGTGCCAAACCACTATGGACACCCTCCACCTTACTGCTGAGCACTTGATTGCGCATCCAGACGGACTCTCCTGGTTGATAACTGAGTCCCGTCTCCACTTGGTCATTTTCTTCGGCATTGGCCAATATTGTTTGCCGAGCTATCTCAACATTCTGTTGACGTTCTTGGCCTCGTTCATTGGCCCAATCTTGAATATCTTGAGGCTCTTCTTCGACTTGTATCTGCCAATCCCCAGGCTTCTTCATCTCTGCCCCCAGTAACAATTGGGCAGGCGAAAAACCAGTTGTTCTATTTGCTCTGTTTCGTATCGCAAATAATGATTTGTGCAGTTGTTGATCCCAATTCTTGTGTGCTTGATTCAACAAATTTAAACGCAACAGCTTCTTCAACTCTTGGTTTTGTCTTTCCGTGGGGTTGGCTCGTGGATGGTATATTGGTGTTGTCCAAATCTCTGTGTTCCAATCTTTATTCACTGCTTTCCATTCTTTTGATCTGAACTGGGGACCATTATCACTTAGTACTGCTCTTGGATATCCATAACGACTAAATACTTCGTCTTTGAGTACTTGTGCTATCTTCGAGGTCGACGTGGCCCCCAATGGAAATGCTTCGATCCATCTAGTGAAAAGATCAGTCACAACCAATATATTCGTTTTTCCACGTGATGTGCGTGGGTATGGACCCATCAAGTCGATGCTGACTACCTCCCATGGTGAAGTAGGTCTTCGACTTCACATTGCTGTACTTGGTTTCTTATTCAGTGGCTTTACTCTAGCACACGTATCACACCCTTTTACATATCTACGTATGTCATCTTGCATCCCATACCAATAGACGCGGTTACGGATTTGACGATACGTTTCTCTCCATCCTGGGTGTGCTGCTTCATCACTGTCGTGATATCTTCTTAGAAAACCAAGTCGGCGTTCTTCGGGAACCACTGGCACTTCTTGTTTCATCTGTTGACTGTGGTACCAGAGGATCCCGTCAGCTACGGTGTAATTAGCTCTTGTTCTGTCCACTCGTCGACGTAGATTGCTTGTCAGTGGACTATTGTGATCAATGATATATCTTCTGATGGCAGTCACATCACGATCTTCATCCTGCCATCGTCTAATATCGTCGAGTGTGGGTGTTTCCACTTCCATTACGTTGAGGGTTATCGGTGTTTTTGCCCTCTTTTCAATCACCCACTCTGGAATGTCCTCCACTTCTTCGTCTTCAGCCTTGCCCTGTGGTTGTCTGGACAAGGAGTCGGCGGCTTGATTATCTTTTCCGGGGACGTGAATTATTTCATAATCATAGGCTCCCAATGCTAATGCCCATCTTGTCAATTTTGCTCGACTATCTTTAGTTTTGTTCAGCCATTGGAGCGCTGCATGATCTGTGTATAATTTAAAATGTCTTCCTTCAAGATATCCTCGAAACTTCCTCAATGCCCAGATTATCGAGAGACATTCCTTTTCTGTTGTGGCGTATTTTCTTTCCGTGGGTCCAAGTTTCTTGCTGGCGTAGTTTATTATTCGTCTTGTATTGCCATCATCTTCCATTTGAAATAATATTGCACCCAATCCGACGTCACTAGCATCCGTATTTAAACAAAACGTCTTCTTAAAATCTGGATGTGCTAGTTTCGGTGCATTCACAATCGATGATTTCAGATTTTCGAACGCCTTCTGATGCAATGTTAGCCAGCGCCACTTTATGTTCTTCTTGAGCATTTCGCTTAGAGGTGCAGCTATATCTTCGTAGTTCTTCACGAAGCTCCTGTACCAACCACATAATCCCAAAAATTGTCGTAATTGTCGTCGTGTTCTTGGTACCGGGTGATTGCTTATAGCTTCGTTCTTCTCTTCCTCTCTGTCAATGCCATCTTCGCTCAATATATGTCCCAGATATTTGACTTTGTTGCTGCCAATGACACATTTGCTTGGTTTACAAGTTAATCCATGTTGTTCTAGTCTTTCAAGTACAAGATCCAGGTGGTGTAAATGTTCCTTGACTGATCGACTGTAGATTAATATGTCATCCAGGTAAACTTGGCAGAAATCTTCGATGTATCCAGATAAAACTTCGTTCATTAAACTCTGGAACGTAGCTGGAGCATTCTTCAGTCCAAACGGCATGACGCGAAATTGATAGAGACCTCTTGGGGTGGTAAATGCTGTGTACTCTTTCGATTGTGGCTCCATCTCAATTTGCCAATAACCAGTCTGAAGATCCAATGTAGAAAATATTTTTGCTCCATTGACTTTTCTCAACATCTCTTGCAGATCTGGAATCGAAAACGCATTGCTTTTTGTGATATCATTCAATTTTCTGTAATCGACGCACAATCGAAAAGTACCATCTTTCTTCTTCGGCAATACGACGGGTGCGGCCCAAGGCGATGTGGATGGTTCTATAATGCCATCGCCCTCCATCTCTTCAATCATCTCTTCTAATACCCGTTGCTTCTCATTGTTGTACGGGTATGGTCGTAATTTAATGGGGGAATTCTTCGTAATCTCGATCTTGTGTGTGATATATATGTATGTATATATATATATACATATACATATATACAAATTTTAGCGATAGTAATTTTTACGAAATTCGAACATTGGTGCAAAAACAATAGCTGAATTTCCTTTGGAGGAAATTCGCTAAAAACTAATTTTTTCTTATGAAAAAAAATACATTTTCTTATAATGAATTTCTTTTTGAACATTTATAGTTACTTTTTTTTCTACAATTTTTAATCATTGCTGGATAAATATTCACCTAAATTAAAAAATAAACTGAAATTCTAATTTATAAATCGCCGACTCCAAATTAATTACTAATAAACGTTGTTGAGATAATTAATGTATTAAAACTTTACTTATAATTATTATTTTAAAATGTCACGACATAAGGTTTATGGTTTTATTTAGTCTGTTTGCGGTTTCTAACTATTTCGAGAAAAGTTGATTTTTTAATTTTATTTGCAAAATTACTTATTTCTCGTTGTCTATATTGAATGTTCTATATTGAATTCGAATATTTTTCACAATTATTTTATATTAAATTCTAATTAATCTTTTTTGAACGATAAATCTATTGACCTTAATTAAACTATTTTTGTCAATAAAACATGTAATATATTTTGACATCTTAAATTAACATATTTTATGTGTCATTTTTATTGCCCAGTAATAAATTTACCACCTTTCATGGCAATGGGTGTCATATGGAAAATTGAACAGATGAAAATTATTATAACCTTGATGGAATTTTAATTAAAATAATAAATATATAGTGATAACTGTTTAAAGCGACGGCTTTTTTGACGCATAAAAAATCCTAGAAAAATATAGAATATAGCTAGCTCCTAGTATATTCTATATTTTTTTTAATTGCCTATAATTGAAATATTATAAAATTGTTTTTTATAATTACCTATAATTCTCCTAGAAATGGCTGATCATTTATTATTGTGATTTTTACTGTAACAAAATAGCCTTATTTTTAATAAGGCTATGAACGTACAAGTTTGTTGGTAGTCACCAAGTGTAACCTAGAGCCGGGCATATGTAGTGTATTTGGTATTGAAGTCCAAAATTTATAAACGAATTTCCTACAAACTCAAGCAAACTGGAGTAGTAAAGGGTAAAAAACGGAATGAAAATGTCAAAACTGGCAAAATAGTCTCCATTAAATGCCGTTCCCTCGAAACAAGATATTTAAGGTCGCAGGTCTTAAAAATATTTTTTTTTAATATACACTTTTTAGTTTTATCAATCGATCACGATTGCACCACCTCGCTATCGAGATGTGTTATATCTCCATGTAGCACCTCCCTTTCTCTGGGTTATACCTACATGAAAAAAGGAAAATGATGAAATTTACAGAAAATTAAACGCATAGGAAAATAAATATTTTCAAAAATCTAATTTTGTGAGCTTTGACCTTTAATATCTTGAAAATGAACATACGATAATACTAAGAAGTATTTGTAATGAGAAAACAAAGGTTTGGGCAAAATGTTTTTTTTTTTTTGGTAATACGACTATCAACCATTGGTGACCTCTTCGATGTCGTTATACACAAGTTTTACTATAAACAGGAAACTTTCAAATAATGAAAATATTAATATTTTGTTGACATTATCTTTATGTATAATCATAAATTTTCTTGTATATATAGGAGTTTTCATTTTAATGGTTGCTTAATCTTACGTTTTAATTTAAATTTACGTTTTTTTTTTTCTTTCTATTATTTATTTAAACCATGTGAAAACATTTAAATACAATATTTTCCAGACCATGAAATTTATTATATTGTTTATATTTTATCATATTTATTGTAGATGAAATCACTATTTAAATATGCCTTAACGCGTGGAATTATATTTCTAACAAAAGTTAAAGAACATAAAATTTTTTTTTTCATCCTTTTTTATTGTAAAATAGAATTATTTAAAATAAAGTTGAAAGATCGTTAAAAAAAAGAGTTTCCGCATCGAAAATTCGGTTTAGCATAAAAAACTAAGAAGAATATAATATATACATTTTATACACAACTTGCATAAAGTATATATACTAATCTAGTTTGTACTTTTAGTACATTTAAAAAAACTGTTTTTTTTGTGGAAAGAGATATCAATACAAGAAAGTATATAAAAAGGTCGGCTAAGAGCGAATCGTGCACGTGCAGGCAGAACTCGATATAAGCATTTTACCCAAGTTAAAGCTTATTTTACACTAACACGACACTCGTGTAAACGACACCGGGTATACGAAAGACACAGGGTTTTAAAAATAATGAGATGTTTCACATTAAGCCGATATTGTGTTTTAGTCGTTTAACCGACATACGACAATCGGGCAGCGGCTATGGGGAGCCGACAACTCCCAAAGCTGTGGCCGTCTGGCCGACTGTTGTGTCGTTTCAGTGTATCCAGGCCAGTGTAATGGGAATTTAAAAGAATGGAGCGTTTCACATTTAACCGATACCGATACGATCGTGCACGTCACTTGTCAGAAATTTGACTTTTTACCCATCAAGCAGTAGAAAAACAATTGGATGGTGTTATGCAAAAAAGAGTTAACCCGCAGTTGGAGAGTTAACATTTACAGAGTTAACATTTCTCAGATAAATGTAATACAACCTTATAATTTTTATTTTATTAGGTTTAGAACAGCTGATTGGGCTTGAAACATTATATGAACATTGTAGGGACCAACGTTTTCTCCCTCTTGTGTGGGATAACTCTAAGTTTCATATTTTGTGGGCTAAACATTTTTTGTATAACACCATCCAATTGTTAAAAAAATTATAAAAATTTACAAAATGTGGAGATGGTTGAGTCGATCCGACATCGGGTCGTGTTGTTAGTCGGGTGTATGTGAATAGATCTAAGATTAGGGACGTGGTCGGCTACATGGCGTTTATACGACTGTCGGGTTGGTGTAAAATAAGCCTAAGTGGTTTTACTTAAATTATATTTAAGTAGCTATGATGCTGATCACAACAGCATCTTTTTTTAAAACAATTATAAATCAATACTTGCTAACTCTAAAAATATCCAAGTTTAAGTCTTACCAAAATAAATTCTTTATTCTTGATGATCAAATCATTTCGTTAAAAATAAAACATTTCAGAATCTTTTAGCAGTACGCCAAATTTAAATTTTCCATGGTTTTCCAAAAAAACCAATAGACAAATGCCAGTGTCATCTAAGAAGGATTTGGATTTTATATATCTTCTAATAAATACATTAACATATGGTCAATTCGAAATTAAAATTTCCTCGCGTTTTGGTTAATGTAAATAGCTTGTTATATCTTTAACACGCAAACTTGTTGCTCTACAAGTGTTGAATAATTATAATGCCAATATTGTTGTGGCAATTTGCCCATATGTAAACTCATTACAAAATCATTACGTGTTTAAACAATACAATAAACAAAAAGCTTTCAGTTGAAAACGATTAACAATAATAACCAAAATACTTTTTCAATATTTTTTGATATTTCAATTTTCTTGGAAAACAACATTGGATTTAAAATAAAATTTGATACCGTGTCAATTTCTTTTCAGTAGCATATAATATAAAAATTGAACAATACGAAAATTTTACGATAAAATTTATCTCACGTAGTTTTTATTGTTATTTTTATTTTGAAATCCGTTCATCTAAATTTTCAAGAGGACTGAATGGGTGAAAACTTTAGCATTGAAAAACTGTAGTACAAGCAAAAATAATTACTTGAATTTTGGTTATATCGTTTTCTTTCTCGTTTCCCAAAGGAAGTTGTTGGTTAGATTGGATTCTCTATCAAGTTGATACTATAATCTAAACTTAAGCAATGGACTATACCGTGTGTTTATTTGTAGAGTTACCTCCTAAATATTTTTTTAAATGTGCTTTTTGAAAAAAAATGTTTCGAGCAAAAGTTGCACAGTTAAAAGAAGGAAATATAATGCAATAATTATATTTTTGTTCTAAGCATCTGTGTGCGCATGGTATATCTTATCTAATAAACGGTAAAAGATTGGGAAAATCTTATAATAGGAAAATGTTTATCTCATTAAAACAAACAACTTTTGTTTCAAACTTTTTTCATAATACAATATTTATAGCATAGAATATAAAATTTAACCCACATTTAAAGATTCCCGTACCTTGCACCGCTTAAAAAATAACATATACCACGCGGCACGGATGCATGGAACAAAAATATAATTATTTCAGTATAATTTCCTCTTTAACCTGTGTAACTTAAGTTTGAAATATTTTTTTCTAAAATGCATATTTAAAAAAATATGTAGATGTAACTTTTCTAATAAACACTAGGTATATGGATCCACATATCAAATCACTATGGTTCAAAAAAATTTAACCGAACCAGAAAGAAAGTCCTGTCCGCTTTTCGGGCTGACGCGTCAGGTAAAATTAATTTCTCGATGAAAATTGCATTAAGCGCTGCTATCAAAGTCTTAAAAAATCGAGATTAAGATTCAATTTTCACCAACTAAAGTTGTAAGCGGATATTTAACCACGAGTTTGTTGGAGATAGAGGAAATAGAGGAGAATAGAGGATTCCAAGTAAACTGAAATCCTAATCCAGATATATAGATAGATAGATTGTAGAGGCCGACCTGGACGGGCTACAGTTCGACCATAGGTCCATTGTGATGCCTCAGGATGCGAGGATGTGAGTGGAGTGGAAGGAATGTTTGTGTATAGACTAGGAATTGGTAGGATATGCAGCTGTAGCCGACTATGATAGGAACTATGCCGATATTCATCTGGAGTTCGTGAAGGAAACTGTAGAAAACCTTCTCAAGCATAACCGGTTACTTCCTTCATGTCCATACGCCGACAGTTTAGTCAATAACCACCCTTTTTTCCTAATAATTGACAAACTTCCGATGTCGGGATTCGAACCCATAACCTCCCTGCCTCCAAGTAGGCATACTGCGCAGACATAACGTCTTCGGCCAATTAATCTTAATCTAACTTACATTAAATAAAAAGACAATTTATTGGAATTGAAAGCAAACGTTTATTTTGCCTGATAAATAATGAATGAATAGTAGTTTGTTAGTAGTTACCGTGGTATCTCAGGGAATATATAGTGTGGTACGCAAAGGTATCGAAATATGAAAGTAAATGGAGATTTAGGAGCGAGTATACTACAAGGATTTTGTCGAAATTATTATTCTATATGTAATACCAGTACCACAATTTATAATACAGAATACAAAATTTACGTGTGATATATGTTGTTATTCCGTTAAAGTGTTCATAAACATTTGCTAATTTTTTATACAAATAAAGACCCTATCTTGTTCCATTTTACTTGAATTAATTTGTATGAAGTAATTAATTCCGTGGTTTATATAATAAATATTCATTAAACATAATTTAAAAAAAAAATTCAAGATTGTATATTTTGTTTTAACATCGTATTCACCTTGAACGACAATGTAATTTCAAATTTTACACAATATCTACATAATTTTTTCATAAATATATTTTTCAATTAATTTTCTTTTTACGTATAGTTTGACGAAATGAAAACAAACAAAAATTTGTCTTGAAATTGAAAATGGAATATTGTCTAAGGTATTAATAATATTGCCTACGGTTATTCAGGAGGAGGCTATACGCAGAATAGTTACTACAGGATTCCAGTATATGTAGGGTCTAATAGACAAAATTTCCGACCAAATATTTATTCGAAAATTTTCACGAATATATATTTGGGTATTTGGGGAGTTGAAAAACAAGCGTTATTATAATGTTTAGTTGCGTTTTTTTGAGGTATATGTGGTAATTTTGAATTTTACAAACATTTCGGTAATCATTCTAACTCATTCATTTTTAAAGATTTGATGCGTTATTGATTTAATCCTTCAGATTTTAGTAGTTTTTGAAAAACGAATAACCGATTTTATTTTAAAAGACAATACTCAATATTACCTACCTTAAAAACTAGTTAAGTCCAGGAAGAAATTTTACATTTATTACCACATATATAAAATTTAATTTGTGATAATCTTTAGATTTTTAGAGCCAGTACTTTTCAGACATTTCATAAATAATATGGTCGATTTCATGAATATTCCCATGTGTGAAGAACCACGCATGCAATAGAATGAGACTCTAAGGTTTCTGATTTTTTTCGGAAGAATTATATCTTGAGCAGTATGGTCCAGAAAAAATTTGAGTTAAAGATTTTTCTTTGAAAATTTTTGCTTTAACAATTTTTGATTGTGGGCTTAAAGGAGTTCCTATCAGTCCAAATAGGATACCAGTCCAAGGTGTTATGTCTGCGAAACAAGGGGCGGTTAATTGGCTAAACTGTCGGCGTATAGACAAGATCGAAGTAACCGGCTATGCTTGAGAAGGTTTTTCTGCAGTTTGCTTCACGAACTCCAGATGAATATCGGCATAGTTCCTATCATAGTCGGCTGCAGCTGCATATCCTACCAATTCCTAGTCTATACACAAAAATTCCTTCCACTCAACTCACATCCTCACATCCTTAGACATCACAATGGACCTTATGGTCGAAGTGTAGCCCGTCCAGGGCAACCTCTACAATTTATCTATATATCTATCTAAAGGATATCCTAAACGCAACTAAATAATTTAGCAAAGCAATATGTTCCCATGCTGTGTACGCTAAACTTAATTGAATCGGTCATTTCAAAAATCGCATAAGTCAATTTTTTTCGAAAAATTATATATACGCAATATAAATTGTACCCGAAGTTTGTAAACTATGACCCAGATATAGTTTAATTAATGGAAGTTTATTGATATAGGTTATAATTTGTGTTAATATAAAGTGTCGTAAAAGGACCATTGTAGGCAATGTTTTTAAAAACAAAATTTTACTATCCTCTCCGCTAGACTTCTCGAAATCGGTTCTAACTTTTTAATGTATTGCGGGAAAATACAAACAAGTTAACAACCAGACAGACATAACCTAGACCAGAGGTGGGCGCAGACGGCTCGCCGGAGTCGAACGGACTCTCCATAAGCTGGGTGAGAGTAAGTAATAAAGGTATGTTTAGAAGTAAGACGGAACGATGTTTCAATACAGGTTGTCCTACCGATTATTGCCCAATAATTTATTCAATCAATTTAGAATAAGTTTTATAAAATATTTATTGTTTAAAAAATATCTTTTACAATATGGAGAGATACACCAAAAAACATAATAATAATAATAATAATAATAATAATAATAATAACAATAATGATGATAGCAATAACAATAATTACAACAACAACAACAACTATATGTATTCCCACTTTATGTAAAATTTAACCATTTAAAAATTAGTAACAAATTACCAAAACCTCCCCCCCACCCAGCTTTATCATTGGCAACTTTTTTGTATCGAGTGTCATCAAATTCCCATGACACTATTCCCCTTACTAAGAAAAAATAATTAAATCAAGTAAATAATTGTTTAAATATTAGTTTAGGCAAATTATTCGGAATTTCCTAAAATCTAATTCAAAAATCTAAACTAAAGCTAAATCATCAAAAAATTTACAAGCGGTAAATCACCAGCCCCACATTCCAGAATATGTATTCAATGTATTGTATGTATTGTATACTTTGAATAATAGTGACCATAAAAAACAGTTGGTATTATTATATTTTTTTCAGATAATGTTTTAATTAAAAAAAGATAATAATAATTGGTAGGTACCCTATATTTACTCTATCTCTTCCTACCTTTCACTCAGAGCTCAGTGCAGTCAAGGTCTGCCCACGTATGACCTAGACGATGAAACAGATCTAAATTTAATATTATTTTTAAATATTTTCCATGTACTTAATTGACTTTGACTACAACTTTAACTTCGGCATCGATAATTTTGTCTACAATATTATGTAATTGATTTAAATATTATGTAATTGTTAAGTAATATTTGAACAATTCCTATAGCAATTTTTGTACGAAATTTAAACGGGTTCTAAAAAAGTGATATAAAAGAAGTACACAATCAATTTATTCAAAAATTTTATTTTCTAGAATAGCTTTGTTTCAATAGAAAATTAAATTTGTATACTATCGTAATAAAACATGACAGATTCTTTAGCATATTTAATGTTAATAAAATATTTGCTAAAATACATGTCAATATTATTAATACATAATTATGATTGATTAATTCTGATATAATGTGTATCATAAAATTTTATTCATGTCTCTTCAAAAGGATTGAAGAATCTAGAGAATCTAAAGAAAATAAATATAAACAAGTAATATAACAAGTAACTGAGTTAATTGTTTGAATACCCAGTATATACTGACTTGTATATCAATGATTGAATTATAAAGATCATTAAAATAATCAAAGAGACCTCTAGGTTTTTTTAAATTCAAATTCAAATTTTGCCCCAATTCCTAGAATAATTATTTGTATTTTATAAATACGTATTTCGACTACAAGGTAGTCATCATTAGTCTGAATTAGCTAATCGTAACTATCTCTGGGCTATGGAGTCAGAAGTTTGTTGCTTGTTGCTAATTTGGTGCGTGAAAAACCTATCGATTCTTGAATTGAAATTGGATTGTTAGTTTTTGAGAAAAATCGGAAAAACTGTCAAAAATACCAAAATTTCTTGTTTTTGCTTAAAAAGTTCCAGTTTTTCATAAAAATGTCTAATAACCACAGAAATGAAGCCCAAAGCCAGCCAAAAAAGATGCTTTTTGAACAATTTAAAAAAATTAATTTTTTGCCGAGTTATGACGTTGCTTAACGTTGCTGTAAATGAGAAATTTAAAACATGTGTACCCCCCCCCCCACTAGTGCTGCCTCTGGTGAATTTTTTTTTTAAATCTTCAGAGGAAAAAGGCTAATTGTCCGCAATAATTACATTAACCATCTACCGCTTGTACATGGCCACAAAAGTGGCGTATTTTTTTTCAAAAATGTTAGTTGATTTGTACCCAATACATTTGGTTTTTGAAATAATGTCTCGAGTGAAAGTTGTTCGCCATAAAAATGATACCAACTTTTGTGACATTTTTTCGAAAAACCCAATGGATTCGAGATAAATCAACTAGAAATTTTGAAAAATCCGCACTACTTTGATGACCATGTGTGCTATTATATTATAATTGAGCTGAAATATTCTATATCTAGAAATTAAATTTTACAGTAAATATATCTTAAATAAAATACTAGAAATATGACTTTTAGGCTCTATTTTAATTTTAACACATTAACATAGCACCAAAATCAAAGCCATTTTCGGTATGGGGCTGACTTCTGAATACCGAGCTGACTCCCAGGTTGTTGATTTTAATATTACTTTATGCGACCTTGTGATATCGACGTCAAAAGTGGCGTTGCTTAAAAATTTTATTGTCAAAATGAGTCGAACTCATTCGTTTAAAAGACAAAAAAGGTTTAGAACAAAAGTTGTATTTCTTGTATAACGAACAGATTGATTATATTTGAAACATTTTTTCGAAAACCAAATGGATTCGAAACGAATCTACTGCAATGAGACGAGCAAGTACATTTAATTATTATATAAATTTTTAAAAATATCAGCTTTCCTCAACCCACCTTATGTGTACATTGATTTTCTACGCCGTTAGAAAGCAAAACGGAAAACAAAATTTTAATTCTTTTCAGGTTTTTAAAAAGCAACATATATTTGAAGTAACATGAAAATGGAACGTTTGAAAGGTTTGTGAACATTAAATAAAATAAAATAGTGCAAAAAAAAACAAACAAAATACTTAGTGTTATTATTTGGATACAGTGGCTCCGCAGTGTTATACCATCAGACTGGCGGGTAGTAGTGGACGTCAGGATAGTAGCCAGGGGGGCGATCATAATTACCTCCGTGGCCCGAGTCCTGGTTGGTATTACGAAATGTTACCAGACGATCAGACAACACCGCCAGGTGATACAAACAGTGATATATCAATTGGTACTGATGACTATTATGCTAATGATCCACCATTAACTGTTATACCACGACCAAATCCAATTGTACGTGTTAATTTTCCACCTGATACACGAGGTAGTTCAACACGACGTATTAGTCGCAGTACACTAATACCAAAATCAAGAGCTAGAAGTATGAGTGCGTGGAGTGACATAAGTAGATCAAGTTATCGATTAGATGAAAGGTAATAAATTATTTATTTTAATTTAATGTTAAGAAATTTTATGATTTTTTCATAGTTTATGAATTATAAAATTGTTTTTCATAATTTAATATCCTTACGTTACGGAATGATAATTTTTTCCTTCAATGTTCATGGATGTTTCTTTTTTTAATAAATAACAAATTAATTTTCGGTAAGTAGGAACACAATAAATCAAAACTTTTCAAAATAACTAAAATAATTTTTTTGAAGCAAGTCAAAATTGTTAATTGAAGCAAGTCAAGTAATTTTAAATATCTCGCATTTTTGTACGATATATTTTATTTTTCTTAACTTTCTTTACGTTTGTTTGTTTGTGACGGAAACTTCTGGCTACCAAAATTTCGACTAAATTTAATTATTCTACGCGTTTTTTCCCGTGGATATGCAATACAGTTTATTTAATATCGTTCTATATAGATATGGAAAAGTTTTGTGAAAGTGTTGATAAATATAAATTCAATTCGGTTTTTTATTCTTAATATATCATATTTTTTTAGGTTTAATATAATAGCTTTTATTTAATCAACTAAACAGTAAAATATAAATAAAATGTGAATATAAATAAAAGCTCGGGATTCTCGTAAATCCTTTGGGTTATCATTTATTTATACCTGAATGCCTTAAGATTAGTTTTTAGTTACATATACGTGACTCGGAGAAAAACTTGAATATTATTGAAAGAATATTTTTAAAAGTTAATTCATATAATTTGAATGGTGACTGAAAAAGATTTTGATAACTTAATTTCAATAAAATCAATTTTTCGTATTTAGGTACTTTAACGAACTAATATGCCGGAATATCTGGAAAAGTGGTAGAACAGCACCGATTAAAAAAAATTTCCTGGATTCCTTAGACCATCGGGAACATTTATCAACACTAAACCCTGCATTATCTCGAAATATGATAAAATGAGGGTAATCTCCCCCCAAGCACCCCAAATAAAAATTTTGAAAATTCAAAATTTCACCTCGCAAATCGTCTCTTGGGAGTTTTCGGGATGGCTGATTACGAATCCGAGATCCAAAAGCAAGTGAGGTTACTATTTGAGGTGCATGGGTGACTGGTAGTTACCCGAATTTTCTCATTTTTCGAGTTAATGTAGGGGTTATTGCTGAATTTTTACAATCGGTGCTGTTCCACCACTTTTTCAGATTGTAAAGTATTTTCCGGCTTATTTACTGGACTATTCATGTCATATTCTGTCCATTTAAGTATTTAACTGCCTATAATTCATATTTAAAATTCTTGAAATAACAGAATGGTCATCTTTAACAAAAACAAAATATTCAAAAACAGTATAGAAAAATTTCATATTATTCAATAATATGTCAGATGTTCGTTTTAACTTTGAATTTAAATTTGTAAGTCAATCAATAACTGAACTTTTATTCAAAACTGGTTGAATGTTTGGTTTTGAATAAAAACAAAATGTTGAGATTACAAAGATTACGAAAATTTCAAATATTTGTTTTATTTATTTATAATGAAAACAAAATAGATATTTTTTGAAAAAAACTTCAGAAATGAAAATAATTTTACAGAATGATTTTAATAATAATTTAACAGACAAATACTACATAATTAAATTTAGTGTCAAATTATAATTTACTTATAAAACATAAATTTTCAAATATGACAGATTATAATGTGTTTGTTCATCCTTGCTGTTAACGTGAACAAAAATTATGGTTGTATTCCTAATTTTGATTGTAGATTGTTGGATGGAATGCGTCATAATATAAAATTCAATTTAAATATACAATGAGTATCTTTGTTAGGGAAAGGTTTATATACTTTTGATTATAAAAAAAAATTAAATGTTAATTTTTTATATTATACAAAATTTTTTTAATTAACTTGAGTAAAGTCATAAAATTATATGGTGTACATTTTTACACTGACTCCAACGTAGTATATAATATTGTTTCATGTCCAAAATCTGTATGTTTTGGGGAAACTATTGTAGGGTCAAATATTCATTTTTGTGTCTGTGAACAGAATAAATCAATAACAGAAGATCATTTAAATAATATAAATAACTTTTACACCACCAGAAAGTCCAGAAATATTTCCAGTCAAAATTTACTCTCAAGTGATATTACTCACGGCTTTTTTCCCAGTTAAAATATATATATATATCAGTCAGGACAACTTCGCATAGAGCTAAAAATTGCTACAGGTCTTAAATACACTATTACAAATGAAATATCCAAACTTCTCACCGATCTTGCTTTTAAAAATTTTATTCAAGGTAAAAAATCAAGGTTTTCAATTATTCTCTTAAACCGTGTTATTGTAAAAATAGATTTGTCAAAAGTTATAGACCACGCAATTGTCTACAAAAATTGTTCAGATACATTTTTTTTTACGAATCACTATTCCTGAGATATCACGATTCCAAAAGTTGATAAAGTCTTATTCTGCATCATATGCACACATTTCCGCACCACCTATGAGGGAGGTATTGTAATTTTTATACCCAGTATTATGTATATATACAGGGTATATTAAATAGGGGGTATATTAAACAGGGTATATTTCCGACTTTGTAACGCTCTAAAATATTGGTCGCAGAAAAAAAATGTTATTGGTGTGCATAAAATGACCTAATTAGTCCATTTTCGCATATCCGTCCGTCTGTCTGTCTGTGTATCCATTCGTCTCTCTGTGGACAGGATAACTCAAGAACGAAAAGATATAGTGAGCTAGAATTTTGTGAGTTTTTTGTGAGTTCTAGAGCAAAAAAATAAGGTCAAGTCACTGTCTATCTTTGAAACACAAATTTAATTACAAAAAATCTCCTTCACTTTAAAATAAACAACTTTTGTTTGAAAATTTTTTCCATAAACTCAATACTTTTCTCATAATTTGTGCTCAAAAGTTCATCGGAAAGCGAAAAATATGCCCATTTTTTTACAAATAATTCAAATTTTATAAAGATTGGACAGGCAGAACAATTTAAACATTGATATAAAACTCAGTATATACTGGATATTGAAACAACTAACTGAGTTAGTTGTTACATTACTTGTTTTAAAGTGATTTCCCCAGTACCAGTAGACATGCTCTACGATCTGTTGTGATGTATTTTAGACCTGAATCAATTTTCAGAGCTATACCTACGTATAGCTCTATACCTACGTAAGTTACAATGGTTTTTACGTTTATTCATTAGTTATGATTTTTTATATGCTAAGCCCTTAAGCAGCGTTAAAACGATATATAGAAAAACTATAAAGAAAAAAATGGACGTTAGTTTAAAACTTGTTTTGGATTAATGAATCGGTGTAAAAGCCGAATATACATTATTCAATGGTATTAAGATATATTACAAATAGCAGAACGGAACGAAAAGCGATTACTTTTTTCATTCTCGATGTATTTGAATATTGTAGAAATTGAGCTATAGATTTTAAATATGGCGCACGAGTATATGTTATATTATTTTAGTTGGAATTCGAAAATATTCCCTGAAATATATAAAAGTGTTTATAAATATTGAGAAGTAGTAGAAGCGGTGGGAAATTAAATTCGGTTTTTTAATATTAATGAACAGATAAAAGACTAAAAAGTATATATTACAATTCTTTCTCCCATTCACCACAATATGTAACTGTGAACATAATCTTGGACCGGTTAGGTTTTAACTGTTCACCCCAAACTTTTTTGACCCCAGAAATTAAAATTTTATTTTCAACTGGTTAGTTCATTAAATAAAAACTTGTTTTAAAAAATAAAACTGTATGTCTATTATTCTATCATGTTTTTAATTTTTAAGATTTGTGTGAGAAAATCAGGTTCGAACAGCAAAACAACCTCAACTACTCTATCTATATCTATATACTTGTCTTGTGGGATTCACACCAAGTTTTTTAATATTATTTTTTATTATTAAATATCTTGGTTTTTCTTGTTTTATGTGTTTTTCTTTGTACAAGGAAGTGTGAAATAAAACTTTATCATTGTGAAAAATACCAAATAGCTAATGCAACATTTACTTATAATTACTCAATCGGATAAATGGAAATTATAAAAGTTTTTAATCAAGTAAAAGTTTTTCGATTATATCATATCAACATGGTGTACAGGTTGCTCTTTCACCTCCATCATAGCAGGGTAGCAGGATAGCAGGCTATGTTTTGCATATTTGAATTCTTTAGAAGTATATTAAACATATTTTCTAATACGATGTCTAATTTGTAAGATTAGACCGTATCCGAACTTTTCGTGCATTCATATCGCAAGCATATATAAATAGTTTTCAATAGTTGAAAATTTAGCTATTAAATAGTTTTCAATAACTAACTATAACTTTTCTCCATTTACTGTTGAGGTCGTGGGTTAGCTATAAAATTTAAAAAAAGACTGCCCTATTTATTGGTGAATTGGAAATTATTGGACAAGTTTTACAATTGTTCCCAGTCCCTAATTGAAAGTTCTGGAAGGCTTATAATTAAATACCGTTCAAAAAGTGAGCTTCATGTCTTAATTTGGTGTATTTCAGAATTTTTTTAGATATGGGTGTTGGAAATGTATAGATATAGTCAACGACAATATCGTATCGAAATAATTTGTTTGTAGAACTCAAATATGCATGAAAAAATGAGCATTTCACCTTTGAGTTCAAAATGCTCGACTAGTGAGGCAGTGAGTATGGCCGACTATTTACGCGATACTTTTTAGCACCTCAATGTTCTTAAAACAACGCAAAATTGTGATTTACAGGAGGTGGAGGTATAAAAATTTATAAATGCGTTAGCCACTCAATGGCTATGAGCGAAAATGTAGTATTCCTAGTCATAATAAGAATACGGAATTTGAAAATATTTAATGGTTATTTCAAACAAAGAGAATTTATTTGAATTGTGATTCCTCTTTATTATATTTTCTTTAAAAGAATCGCATAATTGAGTATACAATAATTGATTGTTGTATTTAACATTATTCAAATTCTCCATTTACTTCAGCAGGCTTCAAACTTCTCAGCTCTGCTACTGTTTAATCAAACTTCATATTTACTACATTATTTAAAAATAATAATAAAGTTTTACAAATCCGGAAATAGCTCGTCGATCAACGACTAAAAGTGTGTGGAATTCAATGATATTTTTTTGTTTAGTTATACTTAAGGCGTATAAAAATTAACATTTCTAATTCGCTCCAACACCTAGATTAGTTTTTGTATTACAAATACGTATTTCGATTACAATGTAGTCATCATCAGTATAAATAAGCTAGTCGTAATTTACTCTTTGACAATTGGAAATAGATAGAAAATCAAAATCAATAGACAAAAATAAAAATAAAAAAATTAAACAAAATAAATTAAAAAATTATAATTTTTATTGAAATTACTCTTGTTAAAATTACTTTCATTCGATTTTCACTCTTGTTAACATCATTCTTATTAAAATTACTCTTATATTGTCTCAGGATATGTTATTTGTTGCTAATTTGGTGACAGTTTCACAAAACTGATCTAGGTATTGGGGCGAATTTGAAATTTTGTTTCGAAAACCTAGAGTTCTCATTAATTATCATTTGATAATCTGATATCATAAAAAAAAATTGTTTATCGTATTCTAAATTAAGGGCTGAAATTAACAGCTTTTTATTTATCAACTATAAAATTTTGCAAAAAGGAACAGTTTTCATAATTTTTTAGTTGATTTGAAATTTATTCATTCGGTTTTTGGGATAATATTTCGAATGCAACTTGTCAGTATATTTATAATGAACAACATTTATGTGAAGAATTATTTCGCAAACAAAATGAACAAGATACAAATCAATTTGAATTTTTTGAAAAATAAGCGCTACTTTTGTGGTCATATGTACAGTTCTATATCAAATCGTTTTACTTTTTAATAATTGTTCTGTATGCCAACAAACAATTTTATATTAAATTTTTAAATCCCGCTTTAGAAGAAATTGTATGCATTAAATAATTTCTATTTAAATTGCCCAACTCCTTGCGAGCATAAATTACACGTGTGCGTACTCTCATTTAATTATATATTCAGAGGGAGGTTTTTTTGTCTGAGTAGTAGTTGAACAATAACAAAAACGAAAAATTCAAATTGATAAATTCTAGTCTGCTTTCCATTGTTTTATGAAATTTTATCTAATGCCCTTTATATTTAAGTTTTTATTTTATACAAACGGTATAAACGAGATTAGTATTTATAAATAGTAAAACATGAAGGAACATATTTTATTCAGGATATGGCTGGTTATATATGGTTTTATATACAGGGTGACCCGTAAGTAGTCGAGTTCCATAAGAGGGTATGTAGAGGGTACGATTTTGGAACGAAAAGTCCTGAGACATTTTTTTATTAGATGCACCGTTAATTAATTATTTGTTTATTAAGAAAACTAGGTTGTAACCAGAGTTGAAGATCCAACTCCTTAAATTTTACTTTCCTGTTTCTGTTGATACGAGCGACAGATATAATTCATAGTAGCTTTGGGACACATAGATACTAGCTTTACAAATTTAAGGAGTGGGATCTTTGTTTTATGGGGGTACATGTCTTGTGATTTTCTAAAAATTGATAATTCTTAAAATTTAATTATTGCAGTATTAAAAAAATTAATCAATAATATAATTTTATTAATGCACTTTTGAGAAAACATTATAATTTAACGAATTTAATTTGCGCATTTTTTTTTAAATTTATTATTATTTAAATTTATTTATTTATTAAAAAAATGTATTTATTACATTTTTCAAAAAATTAAGCAATATATGTTTCCAAAAATTAATAATTTAATCAAAAATGAATTATCAAAAAAATGCACTTTTTGCTACTCTGGTTTCAACCTAGTTTCTTTAATGAATAAATAATTAATTAACGGTGCGTCTAATAAACAAAAGTCTCAGGACTTTTCGTTCCAAAATCGTATCCACTACCCATACTCTTATGGAACTCGACTACTTACGGGACAACCTGTATATATATATATATATATATATATATATATATAAGAGGGCTCGTAAAAGTTTTTTATACGTTCTATATTATCTATCTCTTTTAGAAGCGGAAATTACATAAAATTTTCTGGTGTTTTCATGTTTATTAAAAAAATAAAAGGTATATAAAGGAATACACGAACATACCGCACTAAGAGTACGAGTTTTCATGTTTTGTTTTCTACTACTTTTATGTGTTAAGATATCAAATTTCATAAAATAAGTTTCAACAATCATAAACCTGACATCACTCAACGCATTATCAAAGTATTGTCAACGCATTATCAAGTTTATTGTTCAGAGAAATTCGTCCAATATCATACAATATCAAATATCTTTATCTGTATTTCTTCTAGGCAACTGCCTAATCCATACGTTAAATTGCATCAAAGAATTTGATAAATTCCATAAAAATCTGATATGAAACACTCACACGACCTCTATGTATAGGGTGTTTAACAAATGGCTTTTAACATATACCAATTGAATTATCAAAAATATTATCGGAAATAGATTTTTATTAACTTTTATCTTATCAATTAATTTCATATTTCATGTACTGTCTTTTTGTAGAAGGCTTTTGTATTTTGTCTGTTAATATTTGGAAAATAGAGACATGTATTAGTTGTAAAGTTTCAGGAAATCAACGTTACTGTACCTGGTCATTTTTTCTATTACTAATATTTTCAGAGATATTTAGTTAATATTAGATTACAAAAAAAATTTTAATAAACTAAGTTATAGTAAAAATAATTTTGTATAAAGTTAAAGAAAAATATATATAAGGAGTAAATATAAAGATTATTAAAACAATCAAAGAGAACTCTCAGGTTTTTTGAAATTAAATTTCAAATTTTACCCCAATTTCTAGAAAAATTATTTGTATTTAATAAATACGTATTTCGACTACAAGATAGTCATCAGTATGAATTAGCTAATGGTAACTATCTCGAAGATATGGAGTCAAAGATATGTTGCTCGTTGGTAATTTGGTGCGTGTCTCACAATAATATTAAAAAAGTTTTGTCTTTTATATGATCTGACTGAAGTAGTACCTGAAGGACTTTCTATGTTCCAACTTATATATTTTTCAGTATTTCACCATTAATTTAGTAATGAATCTAATATTCTTATTGTGGTAACTGACTTTATTGAGTGATTAGTTGTTAAGAATAATAAACCAAAAATTCACTGAATTCAATTTTATTAATTTCCAAACGTAATATTAACAGGATAATATCTTGCCAAACATTAATTTTACAATATATATTCTTACAAATTTATATGATTTTTTCTATTACAAAATTGAAAAATTCGTAACGCAGGAACTGCTTCAACTTAGCGAATTTTCTTAGAATACATAAATCACTCTCTAGCGGTCATAATTTAAGTCTGATCAAAATGAAATATAATATCTGATATGATTTTAGTATTTTCAAGACCAATTTTATAAATAAATGCCATAGAGAAAAAAGAAAACACATAATATAAAATATCTCTCTTCATATTAGAAAATCGAAAAATGTATAAGGAGTAAAGTTGTAGAAAATTATGTTTGCTACAATTCATTACCAATCATTTTTCTCAAATTATTATGTGAAGAGAGATATTAAGAATTTGAACTTTCAATTTTAAATTGTAAATATTTCTATAAATATTAGTGTAACAGAAAAAATGATAAGAGACAAAATTATAGTAAACCTAATTACCTACAACTTTATATTGATAAATTTTTCGATTTTTCGAAAATTAAGGGAGATTTGAAAATTTACCGCAAAAATATTGCAGTTGTTTGAGACGATAATATTAAACTTAAGTTTAAAAATGCACACCTATGTTCGCCTCGTCATCTTTGTTCTTAATATATCGTGTTCTTAAACACAAATCCATCAAGCCAAGGATACATACTTTACACACACAAAGACCAAAACTGAGTTTTTTCATACCAGAGTACCTCAAGGCGTAAAGATTCGTATATAAATTGAAATATATAATTGTAAATAGAAATTGTTTAAATCAATTATTTAGATAAATTCTTTATTACTAATCCAATTAACCTACGAAATCAATGACATAATTGTTATCAGAAAACAAAAAATATGTAGATGTAGAAAAATATAACACAACAAAGACAGCGTTTTATTTTTTCGGCTAGTCTAGTTTCCCTGAGCCTAAAAAATTTTCAAAAATAAAAAAATTTCAAAAAAAAGTTGACGTCCAATCCAAAAAAAGTAAATTAGAAAGTTGTAGATCTTAAAAAACCTATCGAATGGCACTCGTTTAATTAAAATTGGATGCGTAGTTTCTGAGAAAAACTGGAAAAACAGGCGAAAATCGCGTTTTCTTAATTTGATAATAATTTTTTTTTTAAAATGATTACAAAATTGTTACTTAGTAAAAATATTGGTCGATCAAATTTTAGTTTTTTTTTTTTTTAAATTTTAGTTTTTCGAAAAAAAAGCCCTTTTATAAAATCATTCCTCTTGGTCTATGAATTATCGTAGAGAAATTTTTCAAAGCTTAAACTGATTGACTTGCTTTAATTGTACTTAACCAAACTAGTAGGTTTAAGATCCTGTTATGCCAGATATAAAAAGCATTGCATAGATATATTACTATCGGTCTTTTTTTAAGTTTCAGCCACCAAGTAATAGAGACTCTCAATGCCTTAACCGAAATATTTTGACTTCCTGTTTCTAATCGAATTAAATTTGACCTTATTTATTTAGATAAAATATTATAAAATATTGAACGTTACGGAACCTTCGATTTTAGAGTCCATAGCAATTAATGTATTCTTTTATATAGGGTTATTTTTATAAATTGAGGATGAAAAAACATAATCAGAAATCAGATTTGTGAATTTAAAAAGAAATTATTTCTAAAATATAAAGAATAAGATAATTTTCCATAAAAATACCCAAACCTCACAACATATAAATCCATTATATTCTGGTATAAGAAAAATAGTTCGTTTATCTATAAGGTATTTTCTGAAAATATGATGAAAAGATGTATTTATTATATACGTTGATCACATGTTATTATTTGTAAATTGAAAAAATAAAATAACCAAAAGAGACGATGAATGACTAAAATAAAAAAAATAAAAAAATAAATTACTGATAAAAAAGGATTCTATTTTGTAAAAATATGAAGTATCCGTTTTTGATACATATTATTATTCGTCCTTTTTTTATGATTAATTAAAATTATGTAATATTGTATGAACAATTTTTTTTAGCCCTCATAAAACGCATCCGTGGTGTAATTTTTATTTTATTGTTATCAATATAGGAGTTTATAAAATGACCGAATTAGTCAATTTCCAAATTGTGTCTGTCCGTCCATCCGTTCGTTAACACGATAACTCAAAAACCAAAAGAGATAGTTAGCAGAAATTTTGTATGTATATTCTAGAGCTGAAAATTAACGTCAACTTCATGAATAGGTAAAATCTGACCACGTTTGGGCTAAATGGGCAAAACTACCTATCTTTGAAACTGTAAGAGATATAATAAAAGTTTAAAAATAAAAAATCTTCTTCTCTTTAAAATAAACAACTATTGTTTGAAAATTTTTTCCATAAATTCAGTAGATACTGGGTATTCAAACAATTAACTCAGTTAGTTGTTACATTACTTGTTTTATTTGTTCTAGCTGAAAAAAAGAAGTAAAAACTCTTCTTACTCTTCTTAATTCCAAAGAAACAGTACTAGTATTACCGGATAACAAAGCTAAAGATTTGAAGAAAAACAAGTGAAAATAACAACTAACTGGGTTAATTGCTTCAATACCCGTTATGTACTGAATTTATGAAGAAAAGTATTAAGCAAAAGTTGTTTATTTGTAAAACAGGAATATTTTTGTCTTTAAATTTTTTTCTATCTCTTCGTTTTTGAATTATTGTGTTCACAGACGGACAGCCGTTAGAAAGTCGGTTTATTTATAATTGTTCATCCATAAAACTCACTCAACAATATTGTACATAAACCCTATTTTGACAAAATGGAAACCCGACTTCAAAAATCAAATATTCTATAGCAAAAAATGCACTAAAAAGTAAAAAAATAATTGCATATTCTTGTCCCAATTTTAGTTCAGCTAAGCAAAAATTTTTAAATATATATGTACAACTACTGTTATTTTTGGAGTCGGTGTCGGCATAGAGAAATTCACATAACTTTTGGACACCGCCTCCAATAATAACAATAATTGTACATATATATCTAAAAATTTTTGCTTAGGTGAACTAAAATTGGCACAAGAATATGCAATTATTTTTACTTTTTAGTGCATTTTTTGTTATAGAATATTTGATTTTTGATGTCGAGTTTCCACTTGTCAAAATAGGGTTTATTTTTCGCTTTTTAGTGACTTTGAAGTTCTATAACTTAGTGACTTTGTCTAAATATGGGTAGACCTACTAAACAACCTTCTAATTTTTAGTGAATTTTTTTATAACAGATTTTCAATTTTTATTACATGCATTTTGTAAACATATTATTTTTGGGGTCGGTTTTTTTTTGTAAAAAATTTTTTTGAAGTCGGTTTTAAAAAAAATTTTCTTATTTTCCCATTATGAATGTATACACTTCCAAAAAAAAAAAAATCGCAAAAATCGGTTATCACATATAAAATGAGGATTTTCCTTGATTTCCAGGGGATCCCCTCACCAGAATGCGATTTGGTGACAATGGGACCATTCTGAAATCAAACCCTTTAAAACAAAAAAAATCATAAATGACGGAGTTCTGAGGTGACAAACATAAAAAAAAAATACAGACGAATTGAGATGCATCCTCCTTTTTGAAGTCGGGTTAAAATAGAAAAATGTTGCAAATGTAATATACTTTTTAACCTAATATTTGGTAATCATTTAGTTTTCAACATTACGATCGACATCTACGATGTATTACTATTGATGGATTAAATCGGGTCTGAAACACTCACACGACCTCTATATACAGAGTTTAACAAATGAATTATCAAAAACTAAAAATATTTTTATATAAATCAAAAGCCAACAATAAAACCTCAAGAGTAAAATGCTATCAAATTCTGCATTTTGCCTTCCTGTTATTATATCAAAGTTTAAAATTTTGTACCTGTACCTCAGAAACTTTTTTACTTTGCTTAACAGTAAACTACTCTTTCTAACAAAATTAGAGTAGTGTCCCAAGTATGTGAAAACCTATGCCTTAAGAAATGTAGTCATGATACAAAGAAAAAGCTATTATTCCGGCAAAACTAAGCCATTTTTAAAAGTATAGCTGTTTTCACATCAGACGGCAATACTAAACTTTAAATCTTCATACCTTACATACCTTTAAAGCTCATCCATGCTTAGAATATCTTGTGCACAGGCACCCGTCCATTCATATACACATAGACCCATCAATAGCTTAACATGGGTGTTTTGATAGATATATAGATAGATTGAAGAGGCTGCCCTAGATGGGCTACACTTCGACCACAAGGTCCATTGTGATGCCTAAGGATGTGAGGATGTGAGTGGAGTGAATTTTTTTATATAGAATAGGAATTGGTAGGATTTATTGATAGGAACTATGCCGATATTCATCTGCAGTTCGTGAAGAAAACTGCAGAAAACCTTCTTAAGTATAGCCGGTTACTTCGTTCTTGTCCATACGTCGACAGTTTAGTCAATTAACCACCCTCTTTTATTTCCTAATAATTGACAAACTGCCGATGTCGGGATTCGAAACCATAACCTTCCAGTTTCTAAGTAGGCATACTGCGCAGACATATCGCCTTAGACCGCTCGGCCACTTAGACTGGTCGGGTGTTTTGATATCAGAGAACCTTAAAAAGTAAAGAGTCGATAAAACCTCAATATCAATTTTCACGATCGAAAACAATACCTCTATATTCTACGTATATAGGTGTATTATTTATTATATTAAAATTCAATTAATCAACGTTTGACTGATGCCGGTGTCGCCGCTGCTGGTGTCGCCGCTGTGTGTGTAATACCCCTAAAAGCTTTTGTTTATTATTTTTCATTAGCTGTAGTGAATGGGAGGTAAAGATGAAGGAACGTACAACGAACAAAATATAAATATTTTTGTGACACACAAACGGTACTTGTCATTTTTGTTTCTACAAACTTTCATTGTTATACTAGTTTTTATCAAAATGATATCGATAGTAAACTTCCTTCCATACACAAATCCCATTGGGGAATGATTGAAGCGCTCACTACTGTTTGACTACTAAAAACAAACTGAAACCAAACATAATAGATACAAATGTGTAACAAGCAGCAGAATATGTAGGTCACACGGAACAAACTTTTACTGATATATGAATATAGTAACCCAGTTTATTGGGATTTCATATACTACTGCAATCTAAACGTACAATAAAACCTATTTTGACAAAATGGAAACCCGACTTCAAAAATCAAATATTCTATAAAAAAAAAGTAAAAAATAATTGCATATTCTTGTGCCAATTTTAGTTCACCTAAGCAAAAATGTTTTTAATATATATGTACAATTATTGTTATTTTTAGAGTCGGTGCCAGCATAGAGAAATTCACATAACTTTTGGACACCTCCTCCAAAAATAACAATAATTGTACATATATATTTAAAAAATTTTGCTTAGGTGAAAATGAGGATTTTCCGGGATTTCCAGGGGATCCCCTCATGTGATTTAGTGACAATGGGACCAATCTGAAATCAAACCCTTTAAAACAAAAAAACAAAAATTCAAAATCGGTTCATAAATGACGGAGTTCTGAGGTGACAAACATAAAATAAAATAAAAAAAAATAAAAAAAAATAAAAAAAATAGTTGAATTGAGAACCATCCTCCTTTTTGAAGTCGGGTTAAAAATGGTAATAATTTTATTTTTGTGTTATAAAAGGGAGTTGATAAAAAGGGTATAGTTTAGTTAACGCGATTGCGAAGAGAGAGGTTGTTTTTTGGTTGCCATCTTGAAAACAAGAGATAAATATTATTTTCAGAATATCTCACTTAAGAATCGATTTCAATTTGCCGCCCCCAGTACGACAATTTGATTGGTAGTGAAATCAATTGTTAACAAAAAAGCACTATGTTTTTTTTTACAAACTAACACTTTATACGCTATGATATGCAATTTGAATTTATGATGTTTAACATATCTTTTCAGATTGATTTAACATTAAATTTTCCTTTTTCGTAGGTCATTAATTTATTTCAAGAAAAAAAATATTAAAATAAATTTTTTATAAAAATTTAAATAACATTTTGAAATGTATCTTAAATGTTAGCTTCTAAAAAATAACTATAAACTTATTTTATTGAAATTTTGTTGATTGTCATTTCCATAGTAACTATAAACTATACTAGCCACTATAAACCGTTATATATAAATTAGAAATATGAAAATTTGTATTTTGGCTATTAATAAATTTTAATTTTAATTTTTTTTCAATGAATGAATAAATGAATAACTTTTCGTAACATATAGCAATATACGTACCTGAAAATAGATGGCAGTAAATGTATTATTTTGTTAGCGCCATCTAAGCAGAATATTTCAAAATTAAATAAGTTATAAGAGTAAACTGAAATCGCGTGTCGAAGCTGACACACACAATATTTGTTTGTTTGATGGATAGATAAGAGACTGTGGGTATTTTAAAATCAAAATTCATCATTAAAAATTACCATAGGATTTTTATCAGTGAGCCTTCCAGTCTCCTAGTGGGAAAACGTTTGTCAGGATTACCGAATTTAAAAAAAATATATTAATATGTAAAGATGATAATTTGCAACTATGACACCAAAACTAATGAACTATCACTACTAACCCAAGTTTTGCATAGTACATTGTATCATAAATATTAAAACACTATATTTGTGTTACTAAATATGATCAATTGGCATAATTGCATTTTATAATTTTTGCTTTGACTATCTTGCTACAACAAAATAATAAAAAAAATAAAAAAATCAAAATATTATTATCTATATACTATATTTTAAATTAAATACTGATATGAAAAAATTAACTCGTCAACCAGGAATCGAACCTCGGGCCTCTGGATATCTAGTCCAGTATGCTTTCGCTACACCAAAGACGACTGTGACGTAACAGCCAACTTTTTCATATCCTTCTTATTTTTATTTATTTAGACAGTATTACTTCTGTCGAAGTTATTATTCATATATATTTATTTGTGTATATTTTATATGGAAAATATATATCTGTATATTTGAATAGATATAAAATATAGATATGGATATAAAATATATATCTATAGATAGAAAATAAATATCTATATATTTTCCATCCTGCTTTTGTCGTATTGCCCATGTAATAAAGATTTCATAATAAACTATTATTTAGGTTACTTATTTCTTCACATTAAGTTTGTCACATTCGGTCCAAAATAAAAACGAATCGTAAATGAAACTTAAATAGTCGTATGTATTCTGTATTTTACAAAATAGTTATTATAAATAATATAATGTAAAATTTTAAATAGTGTTAACAGTCATAAAAAAAAACTTAACATAATTATTAACTATTTTTTTAAACTAAAACAATATTAACAATCATATAATAATATAAATTTATAAAAACATAGAAAGGATTCACAAGATTATTACAGCCATCTGGTTTGTTTTATATATTGTTAATGTGTGTTCTACATTATCGACAATCATATACTACAACATGAAATACGTGGAAAACTCAAGAATGAAAATGTAGAGGCGCTAAAAGCTACGGCGTTTATATTTGTCATGTATAAGGTTTAAAGATATGGAGTATTGATTATCTCGTTTCACATTGAATATGCTTTTGTAAATGAAAATACAGCATTCGTTTCATGGTTTTTCAATAGAGGTCGGTCATGCTTGAACGAGTTATTTTAGAAATGTCTGGGATGCCATCAGCGCCTCATCGAGATATTCAATTGAAATAAATAAATATTGCTAATTACTGGTAAATTACAAAAATTTACATTTCTTTAGAAACAGTGAATATCCAAAAATAAAAAACAGTTATTACAAACGTCATAATTTTTGATTTTAGACCATGTATAATGCATGATCTAGTTTTTAGCGAATTTTCATAGAAAATGTAGATTAATTCGAAATAAGATTAGGTAAAATTCCCAATACTGGCATTTATTTCTTTGATATTGGAATTAAAAAACATTTTCAACTCAATAACATTGCAACTCAATAGTTTTAATTATCCAGTCGAAAATTCAAGGAAAAAGGGCTTTAAGTATAGGATGATTCACGAGTAGAATGGTTAAGAACACTGATTAGTGAATCTGCGTGCAACGAGAGAAACAAGACGAGGCAAGACAAGTTATAATCAGCGAGAGACGAGACGAAAATTAGAATCCCGATTTTCGATAAATATTCGAGAGACAGACAATAGTACTCTCCCTCAATCTCCATAGATTTTTAATATGTAATTCCAGCAGTACACACTCAGCGAAGCAAGGTGAAACAAAACGCGCACGAGAGTGTACTCACAACACTCAGTCTACCTCGTGTTGACTCGCTTCACCTCGCCTTGCCAACGCTTCATTAAAAGTCGATTTCTTGGCACGAGTCAAAAGAAGCGAGTAGCGAATGCGAGCACCCGCAGTACACTCTCGTCTACAAACTGTATAAATTTATGAATACTTTTTTCTTGTAGTGAATAATTTATTCTTAGAGCTGAATTAATTTGGTTTGACTATTATATGTGCGTAAGGGGAACTTATTTAAAAGTAGAAGGGCACATTATTTAAACCATATGAAACCATTTTGAAAATAGAGTGATCCACTCAAACTGTGACGATATTCGAGACTTCTTTACAAATTAATATACTTCTATATTGTCGTTAATTATTTGAATAATAATTATTTAAATCAAAACCTAATTACTCCGAAACTTTTAATTTATAAATGTAACTTTTCAGGTATACCAACGTAATATCTGGCCACGTTGTCATCACTTACGAGAAGGGTATTGTCGGCCGAATACTCGGCTACACAGCTCCACTCACATCTCCTGGCCTTACGAATATCTCTCTGTGACATTTGCCGAGAGCTCTCGACGAGTGCTTACTGCCGGCATAAAAATATAGTAATCACAAATACGCAAGCCATTTTAGATGGTAATGATTTAATTTTTTCTCTTCTATATATTTTGTTTACATGTAGTTGAAGTGCATATAAATCAATTAGAACAGTTTCAGCGGGGGTTACGGGGGTCTTGTTATAACAGTTTCAACGGGAGTAACGGGGGTACGGGAGTTTTAATGCATTGCTCTTATGGAGAAACCCATATTTTTATACATATTTTGACATATTTTGATAATTTTAACTTGGAATAAAATAAGATGAATAAAAAAAAGTACGCAATAGAAAATAGAAATATTAATAAAGAGATTGATCTAATAAAATTCCGGTATGATAGGGTTTAAAAAAAGATATTTAAAAAACAACTGAGTTTACAGGTAAATTTTATTTATGTTGGCGGTAGCTTAATAACCTGAAATCTCAGGTTTTTTTCTTAAATACCTTTATTGTTAGGCCCGGTATGACGGGCTTAAATTATATTTTAATTTTAACTTATTGTGGACAAAAAATAATAAACATTATTGTGGACTTTTATGAATGTACTATATATGATTTTGAAGAATTTTATAAATGGAATATACATCAGCGCTCGTACATCCTTAAGTACAAGAAAAGGATTTTTATACTGTATTTTTTCAAGAAAATAAAAGAAACATGCTATGTATCGTCTCGCGGAATCACCAACACTGACCCCCTGATTTGTGATACTTACATTTAAGGGATATTTGTGCGCACCTCGATAATTATCTAATCCAACATTTTGGATTCGATCAAAATCAGGTCAATAATTTTAAGTAGGTACTAATTTATTTGAAAATTTTCGACTTCAATATGCCATAATTATCGGTGTCTGTACAAACTTCCCTACGTCTTCCTAACAAAACAAAGTTACAAGACGTAGTTAATAGTAGTTAGAAATATATGACATTGTTTAAGGAGACTGGTTTATTAGGAGTGATCTTAACAATTATAAAAAATTGTTTCCACTAATTTGTACAATAACGTCCATTTGAGGTAATTTTAACTGAATTAATTTTTTTTTTCTTGCAGGTAAGTCAAAATTTTATCGAACCTCTGCCAATATCGTTGCTGTATGCATGTAAGTATATAAAATAAATGATTAATAATTAAAAACCAACACACAAAAGAGTAATTATTTAAAATAAATACCTGGTTATAAGGCAACTGTAACAGGCTACACACAGGATACTGGGACATACAGTGTTCGGTTGTTAGAGATGTATAGATATATGATATATCACCTAGTCTTTATACATCACATCGTAACAAAAGTGATGTATAAATTTCTAAATACATTACATTAAAGTTTATCCCGGATTTTTATTTAGTTTAATCTTTTTAGCTATATTTTAGATATTGTCTGGAATTATAGGAATTTTATAGGAATTACCCGTACTCAACGTCTCAATGTAACGATAGCATGAGTATAACGATACGGATAAATTAATAGATTATATGACGAGCTTTATATTGCAATTTATTTTTTATTATGAAAGTGTGATATATCAACGTCTATAATAATAAAACTATATAATCTATTCTACTTTCATTCTAACCTAAAACTATCAAAATATAATTTATCTTTCTTATTAAGTTTCCAATTATATTTCAATATGCAAATATTATTACGTAATGGTAGGCGTTGTCTAAGACCATCCCCAGCGTCGGCCTGAGCATTGTCGGTTGGCATTATGACTATAAAGGCCCGCGTTTATGTAAAAAGTTCCAATTAAATAAAACTGAAGCTAGCCAATTAACTTTTTTTTATAGACGAGAAATTTGAGATTGTTCACTAGATTAAATTGTTCACAAAAGCCGATATCCTCGTTATGCTAGATAAGATTCATTTCTATGTTTAGGATAATCAGTTCTTGACACAGTAGAGAAGGAAGTCTTGTCTTAATGCGCTTCGCTGTGCGGAAAATCATCTCTCGCTACGGGATTGTTAGGGTAGCACCGTTAGCCACATATAAGTTGCAGTACGTACTAATGTGCTTGCTAAATTGGGGTAAAAGTTTACATGCACATGGTATGCAAATCCGACAGGCATCAGAATCTTTTCGAGACAAACAAATGCAGTTCTTTGCTGTTTGATCTCAACCATCTGTGCCGATGTCTTCCTGTTCTTCTACCTTCCTCCTTCTCCGTATATGAACTATATTGCGTGTAGGTATCTAGTAAGCTTTGGAGGCCCATCTTAACTCTATGGACTTTACTCTATCAATGGACTTTTTTGGGAAAATGTTACCGGTTTGTAAAACTCAAAGGTTGTTTCTCATAGAAAAAGATATGGTTTTTTGCAAGATATAATCTTATATATGAAGAGATTATTAATCAAATGAAAATAACAAACGAAAACATGTTTATTATCAAGCCTTCCATTTTTTAAATTTTACAGTTGAGAACAAAAAAAAGTTTTAATATAAAGATTGTTAAAATTAATCAAAGAGAACTCTAGGTTTTTAAATATAATTTACCCCAATCCCTAAATCAATAATTTGTATTGAATAAAAATGATAATTGATCTACGAATTCCAGTTCCAGTTTTACTCAAACATCAAGTAAACTTTTTCACTTGATACTTTTTAAAAACATATTTATCGCAAAAAGGTAAAGCAGTAAAGGTAAAACAGTACATATATAAAAGAAACTTGAAATACAATTTTTGAAGGACTCGATTCGGAGTGATTCATGTTAAAATAATTTATGTAGGAAACTTATAAGAACATTTAAGAACATTTTAGTTTGTTAATTAGATTATCGTTGTATTATACCTACACAATAATTTTAAATTTCTCTCTATAAATAATGAGCGAATACAGGTTGTTAAACAAATTCCTTTCAGTTTTTATACAAAAACTTCTGGCTACAACTGCTTGTACACCTTTTTGAAGGCTATGCATTTTTTGTAATCTAAATATTATTCTACACATTTTGTTTAGAAATTTTTAATATTTATTTGGTTCTCATGTCATTTATTTTCTATTTAACAGTTTTCAAATTTTTAAATTTCAAAAAAAACAATTAAAATATAAATTAGAACTTTAAAAGTGAACATCAATATATTCTAGCCGCATGTCTTATTCGTACTAACTGAAATTATTTTGTTAAATAAATTAATAGTGCTTTTACGGGTATAGGAAACCAGTCCGAGCAGCTTAATTGTCTAAGGCGTTCTGCTCGGAACTGGAATATTGCTGGTAATTTCTCCAAAGGCGGCAGTTTGTCAATTAAAATTGTTTTAAAAAAAATAATGGGGCGGTTAATTGACTAAACTGTCAGCCTATGAACAAAAACGAACATAACTGACTATGATTGTGAAGGTTTTATGCAGTTTCCATTCACAAACTCCAGATGAATATTGGCATAGTTCTTATCAAAGTCGACTGCGTCGCACAACGTACCAATGCCTAGACCACATTCAAATATCTTATCCTCAGGGGGGATCGGTAAAAATGGCCTAGAAAGGCCTATTCCCAAGCTTCGACCTCCCCTCCGTTACTACTACTACTACACGGATATGGGAGACATTAGTAGATTATCAAATTATTCTGGGCAAAACTTGAACATAAGTATTCGGAAGAAGGAATTTCAATAACTCCTCTACTAAATTTGAATTCGTCACTATTCTTGAATCTTTTAAATGAAAAGCAACAGAACTTCGGTCTTGTAATGAATAAGGATACTAAAGGTAGAGTAGCTCGCAAAATGAAATAAAATATGTGAAAACCAATTTCTTTATTACCCGGTAGACGAAAACTTCAAAGCCTCTAAAAAGATTGCATGCAGCTGGGTGAAACGGATTGAAAAACAATCAGAAAGTTGTGTGAAATCGTTGCATTAAACATGTAAAGTCATACATTTGATGTAACAAAAATTAGTTTTACAAAGAATTTCCGAACACTTTAAACATAATACACATTTTTTTATCCATCTTATATTTTAAAATTAATAATTAATGACCTCGTCTCTTGTGATTGGTGTGGTGTGAACTTTAGGTATGTATTGTAAGTAAAAGTTTCTCGTAAATTTTTTAGTACCAAACTAAACTAATATAAAATTGTTTACAATAAAGTCCTTTGGTATTTTGTTGTTATCGAACCCACAGTCAAAGTTTAACTTTAATTTCTGTTGTCAGTATTTTATCATGTTCATATTAAGTTCACTCCCGTAAATTTTTAATCACTAAATGAATAAAAACTTTTTTAACTCTATTTTTAACTCTTGATTATTTATTTGCTGTCTTTATATTGAAACATCGACTTTTGTACAGTTATTCGACTATTATTCGAACTATTATACAGTTTAAAATAGTAACAACCTAATTATTTAATACAGGCTGTAACAAAATCGATTTGTTTTGGGGAACATAATACACATGAAAATCAATTTAAAAAAGTAGTTCGATCTACTTAAGAAAAGATATTTTACATTTTCTGCTAAATAAATAGTAATCGATCTTTTTGTTCGTAAAAATTATAAAAAATATTATTTTGTTTATTTATATTTACCTCTATCACATTATGTATATTTTTATTAAAAAAAAGATCGTTTGCTATTTATTGGACCACCAATAAAAAATGTTTACTCTTGATAAATTTTTTCTAAAGACCTTATTTTAATACAAATTGTAATTTTATCTTAGAAAATTTATTTTTTTAAACGGCTATAATTATTAACCAATATAGATATAACCCAGTTTTTATGTTCATTTTTCTCCAGCTATTGGATTCTGTCAAAAATATAGGTTCTGTATTCAAATATTGAACGGAAATTTCACGAGAGTTTCTTGGACTGATTTTAATATTTTTAAGTATGTTAACCTATTCAATTACGCCAATAAGGTGGTTAACCATTTTATACTATGAATGGTTAAAGCTATTTCTTTAAAAAATTTACCAAACATTATTGGTATTTGAAGGAAGAATGTGCCGTGTTTTCTGTATTTGACGATCGTGTCAACATTGCAACAAAACCACGTGTGGCAAACAATATTTGAGCAGGAAAATAACTAACCACGAAGGAGAAGATAACGAAGAATCAAAAAAAAATCTGATGACTTCTCATTATTATACCCGGTATATTGTAAATATAAAAGGGTATATTCAGTTTAGTCCCGACTTTGTAACGCTTGAAAAGATTCATCCTAGAAATAAATGTTTGGAATAGGTGTTCATAAAATGGCCTAATTCGGTTATTTCCGAATATCCGTCCGTCTACCTGCCTGTGAACATGATTACTCAAAAACGAAAAGAGATATCGAGATATCAATGGGCAAAATCGGACCATGTATGGGTAAAATGGGCAAAACTACCCATCTTTGAAACTGTCAGAGATAGAAAAAAAATGTAAAGACAATGAATGTTCCTTTTTTAAAAACATCTTTTTATATACTTTCTTACATTAACTCAGAATATACCGGGTATTTAAGCAATAAACTCAATTAGTTGTTATTTTCACTTGTTTAAATAATGATTTGAATTCTACTCTAAATTTCTGATATTTTTTTACACACATGAAGACTAAATATATTTACCCCAATCAGTAGAGGATAAAAACAGGGGAGTATGCAGGAAAAAGTGGGGCTGTATATGATGGTACATCCTTCCAAAAAAGTCATGGAATAACTATTTAAATAACATTAAATTATGCGTCAAATGTGAAACACAACTTAATAATTCGGTCAAGCGAAAATTTATGAGTCTGCATCTTGGAAATCGATGCATGGATGCATAACACGGATGCACAGAACAAAAAATGTATACGTGTGATCATTTAAAAAGTTACTAGTTCAATATTTCTCTTAGTGTAATTTATATACAGACTCATATATATTACTAATCTCAGTTTTTAACAAAGTTTGAAAATATCCTTCGTCGATTTTGTACTGTGGTTTTCGACCATGTTGTGGTAGTCATTCGACACATAGTTTTTTCTTATTTAATTGGTTATACCATGACTTTCTCACTAGGATACACCATCTAGTAGTAAAAGGAACAAAACCAAAAAAGTCAGGATATATCGAGGAATTTTAGCTGCCAAAAGATGCCGCAAGGTCATCATGGCTTGAATTTTGGTTTTTCACATGTTTGTTTTTTACACGTTTGTTATTTACCCATATATAAAAAATAAAACATGTAATGTAACAACTAACTGAGTTAATTGTTTGAATAACCACTATATACTGAGTTATTTATATCAATATTTGAATTGTTGTATTCGAATTGTTAACAATAGGGAATATGCATGAAAATTTTTTTTCACTTGAATTGAAGCATGTTTACTTGACAAATTTCAAGGTAAAATTACTTTTTAAATAACTTTAAAAATAAGCGAGATATGAATGATTGAAATTCCCAATTAGACAAAGAGGGTGATAGCCCTCTTGATATGTTTTGTGACGTCATATTACACTTTCACCATTTAAAATACATGTAAAACTACGTTTTTAGTATTTTTGCAAGAAAGAGACAGATAATAATGTTTAAAAGCTTATAGCTTCCTTGATATTTGTCGGATTTTAATTTCGTTTTTAAATATTATTACAGTATTAACAGTATTTTCATATTCTGAAAATAAATTTGAAAAAAAATTTAAATGCATATTCCCTATTCGCTTTCCGAGGAACATGTATTCACAAATTATGAGAAAACTATTGAGTTTATGAAAACAATTTTCAAACAAAAGTTGTTTACTTCAAAAACAAGAAGATTTTATGTTTACAATTTTTTTTTCTATCTCTGACTGTTTCAAAGATATATATTTTTCCTCCTGGCGGAGGGAAACACTTTCCGAGTTTGCCCATTAACGTACTTGACCTTAATTTTTTGCTCCAGAACACACAAAAAAATGTCAGCTCGTTATCTCTTTTTGCTTTTGAATTATCTTATTCACAGACAGATGGATTAACCTAACTGGCCGAATTAGGCCATTTTATGAACCAAGCATTTGTATCAAGTATTATATTTTCAAGCGTTACAATTTATTTATTATATAGTCGTGTGCCCGATGGAATCTTCCATCGGCAACATCTCAAGAACCCCCATACACTTTTCTCACATTAAAAAGCCTAAATACCAACTTCCACGTTTCTGAAAATGACGCACTTCCCATACAAACTTTCGTTCCTTACTTTACTCCCTTAGGGAATGCATTTCCAAAATACATCTGACTTTGATTTATAAACAGAAGTCTTAACACCAACTTCCATATTTCTAACTTAAAAAATGACGAAGCTCCATACAGACTTTCATGCCCTATTAAACCCCTTTGGAGGATGGTTTTTAAAAAATTCCTTTCTCAGTGCTTTCCTACGTTATATAAGGAACTCCTGTGTAATTTCAAACTGCTATGCCCACTTGTTTAGGCTGTGCGTTGTCTGTCAGTGAGATTGTAGATTTTTATGATGTATAGATTATTGGGCATAATCGTTGATTTTGAGTTTAATCATCGAAGGTCGAACCATGTACGATATAATATTTAATTCGTCGATATTTAACTAATTTTGAAATGAAAAGCACGATAAATGACAGTTTAACTAAACACACTCTTACATATCATTTGAACATGGTGCAAACAAATAAATGGTTGTTTTTTAACTTTAGAGAAAATTCATCTGTATTTTTTGTCTAATTAGATAAACAGTATGATGTCTCTTTTATATAACACAATTTGTGTGATATAAACATTGATGTCAACATTTAATGTGGCAGTAGTTTTAGATTAAAAACAGCAGGGAAAAAATAAATTTTATGTGAAAATTAATCAATATTATATTATATAGAGAGATTGATATTCACAATGCATAAAAGTTATTACATATTTTATTATTTCCTGTCTAAATCTGTTGTGAAAAATGTCAATTACAGAAAATTATTAAAATTAATTAAATATTGTAATTGTTAATTATTCTAAAGTTTATCATAAAGTTAAAGTTGGAAGATTAAAAATCTAATATAAACATATTTCTTATTGGATAAAGAAATGTCGATCAGTAGGCTGTTTAAAAAAAAAAAATTTAAGAATCCCACTTCAATAAATGTCTTGTTTACTTGTTTCTGAATTAATAACTAGAGATAAATTGAAATACACTTATGGAAAAACTATTTCCAGTCAAACCATTATCAGATAATTTGCAGCAAATTGTAAATTTTTATACCCGATATATAATATATACCAGGTTATATTAAGTTTAGTTCTGACTTTGTAACAGTTGAAAATATTGATCGCAGAAAAAAAAAAATGTTACAAAATGACCAAATTAGTCCGTTTCCGCTGTCCATTTACCCGTCCGTCAGTCCATCCATTTGTCCGAAACATGACAACTCAAAAAGGAAAAGAGATAACTTGCTGAAATTTGTATGCGCTAGAGCTGCAAAGTAAGGTCAAATGGAAAACTGACCTTACTGTCTATCTTCGAAAACTGTCTATCTTTGAAACCGTAAGTGATTGTAGCGGTACGCTCCTAAAATCAATTATACTTTCTTTTAGGAACCATTGCTCCTCAAATACATCCTCCTTAAGTTACCACGGTAAATGTTATTGTAAAAAGTTACCTTGGTAATTATCAAAAAACATATTTTGATATTTTTTAATATTTCAAATAACGATAATATATATCTTTAATTTGTCATTTTAAGAATAAAAAGAAATCGTCCCTTTTTATGAATAAACAAACTTTTGTTTGAAACTCGTTTTCATAAATTCAGTATATAACGGGTGTTTAAGCAATTAACTCACTTAGTTGTTATTTTCACTTGTTTATCTATTGATTCATATAAAATTTTGATTAAAATTAAAACAAAAAAATTTTTGAAAATTTAAAATTTTATTTAAATTTTTTCAAAAGAAAAAAAAAATTAAGTAAAGTTAAATAAAAAATAATAATTAATTAAAGAGTAAGATCATTTAATAAAGACAGAGTGGAAAGAAGTTCGTGCTTGGCCCATTAAATAATTCCTGAAAAATATATTGGATCAGTGGTACACATCACCCCCCTTACTCATATCCAAGAAAAGAAATTAAATACACAACAACAATTTATTTACAAGCACTCAAAGATGCATAAAGTTATGTATGCTATTTACAAAATTATACTCTCTAAAGAAATGAAAAACAAAACAAAACTTCCTGTTACAGAACAAAAGTGAAAAAATATTAACATACCAAGATAAGAATAGTTTGAAGTGTTTTACTCTGAGTTTTACTCTGAGCCTTTTACTATGTGAAGACGACGTGACAAGTCCAACCATAATCAATTAAATCCATAACTTTAAGTAAGCAGGGAACTAAACCTGACTGAAACTCCAATGGAAAGTGTAAAATTATTAGAATAATTTTTAATAACGTCACATCAGTTTTAGCAAAAATTTACAATTTAGTAATAAATTATATAAGGCTAGACCGAAAACAATTTATAAAGTAAATAACATAAATAAGCAAATAACTTCCATATATATATATGGATCACTACTCATCTCGTCAAATGACCCCCACACAGATGGACTCATACCACTAGCTTAAGATAAGGATATGTGAGAACATGTCAAAATATAATAAAATTCAGAATTAGGATGCGAGCTCCTTAATATAAGTTATTTCGAAACATTTTTCAGGAGATTTAAAGTAGGTTACGATTTGTAAGAATGAAAAAAGAAGACTAATATGTAAGACAAAATTACTTTCAAAAATAAATAAAAATAAAATCGATTAACCTTTTTTGAACCAAAACATGTTACTTTTATTTCTTGAAAGGAATAATTTTTTTTTTCATTTTCATTTATCTTTATAATATATTTCCTACCAGAAAATTCAATATCTTTTATGTATTTTCCTTTCAAATAATCTATCAGTTTTATAGTAAAAATATATTCAAGCTTAGTGATATTATAATAATTTTTTCCTTTATATTAAAATTTTCTACAGTCTCCGAACTAATAAATGTTTACCTTTTTGTAGAGATACTACTAATAATAGAAGGTATAAAAAAAGCGCAAGAAATTATTAAAATAGTTTTTTATTATATTAAAAATTCAATTCAAACTGATCCCAATGAGTTTTTTGTCTAATAGGTACTTCTAAAATTAGTATAAGTATCTGTTTTTAATATAAACAGTTTTCTGTCTATGATAGATTCCGAGATCGAAGAAGCATCGATACTGCATTTTAATATCGGAAATAGGTAGCGAATTCACAGTTACAAAAACGTTGTACGATTGACCACGATTTTAATTGTTGGTATTTTTTATTCGAAGAATGTTTTCGAAAACCGAATGATTAAGCTAAAAATAAATTATAAAATTTTGAAGAATGGGCGCCAATTTGTGGTACATGGTACTATGATTTCGTGGTACTATCTTAGATAGATAGATAGATTGTAGAGGCTGCCCTGGACGGGCTACACTTTGACCATATATATATGTCCATTGTGATGCCTAAGGATGTGAGGATGAGAGTGATGTGGAAGGAATTTTTGTGTATAAACTAGGAATTGGTATGATATGCGTCTGCAGCCGACTATGATAGGAACTATGCCGTTATTCATCCGGAGTTCGTTAAGGAAACTACAGAAAACGTTCTGAAGCATAGCCGGTTACTTCGTTCTTGTCCATACGCCGACAGTTTAGTCAGTTAACCGCCCCCTTTGTTTTCCTAATAATTGACAAACTGCAGATGTCGGGATTCGAATCCATAACCTCCCAGTTTTCATTTAGACTTAACGCCTTAGACCGCTCGGCCACTTGGACTGCTGTGGTACTATGTTATTGTGAATACGCCATATATTTCCGATATTCAATTGCAGTATCGATGCTTTTTCGATCTCGGAATCTATCAAGGGTAGACTTTTTATATTAAAATAGAATCCTTGGGTTAGTTTTATAGCCATCTATACCAAAAATAGTTGATTTTAAAACAAATTTTATTAAAATTAATTTGATATGCAAAAAAAAAATTTTTGGAACTTCAGAACTTTATCAAAATCCAAGTAATAGCAGTCATATTTCAATCGATTCTGATGAAATTTTTTTCCATCCTATTCACAATTAAAACACGGAAGTCCTTGTACAAAAAATAGTAGGTATTTAAAAATCATATTAAAACAAATCGTTTAAGAATACCATATCCTATTGACATAGAATTATCCAGATACCTTTACATAGAATTTCTAATGTGAAATGTGATACGCCGATGTATTACTCAACTGTGCTTTTAATTGCTTTGATTTAAAACTAATCTTTACAATATTTAAAGTGGTTGATACAAATATATACTTATAATAAAACCAAAGACACTTCACATGACAGTAGAAATTTCTTCAAAATATTACTCAATCTGGTTAATATTATGATAATATTTGCCAATATTTCTGTCTACCAGTCTGTTCATCTGTTCCCGTTATTGGTTATTACCGACCAACAGTTTTTATCACCTTTAGTAGTATGATATAAAATGTCATAAGGAAATTGTATTTTGGACATAAATGGGATTGAATTTAAAAAAACTCAAATATTAATGGAGTAAAAACGTGACGTGTACATCATTTGGTAGTTTTGTAAATTATTTTTAAGTCTCTTCATGGTAGAGTGGCTTTTAGTATCATACTTAATAGATCTTGTGTTCGATGCTGCAGACAGTTTCCATTGTCATTTAATAATCACAAAAAGTAAACAAATTTAATCGATAGTGAGAAATATCTTGTCGCATAAGTAAAGAAACAGAAAAATATTTTAAACTAAAGTTTTTTGATTCAAAAAGGGACATTACGGTGACCTTCACTTTGACCAACCTTGAAACATACAGCCACATAATCTTTTACGGCTAATCTCTCAGTTACAGCAGATACAAGATATTCGGTGCATCTCACTCCGAAAATATGAACCTTTTGGAAAAACTGCTAAGCAAGCTCCTGGCTATTGTAAAAATATGGGAGAAGCATATGTTTGAATCTCGTCAGACTGAAGTAGAAGGGGACCACAATGGACCATAAGTTCGAAGTGCAATGCATCTATATACCCCAAGATCGATGCATCTATATGCATCTATCTATATATGTAAAGTTTTTTTAAATCTCTTATCAGGAATGGGGCCGAGTTGATTTTTATTTGACCTAGAATATTAAGACAAATTCCGCCATAATGTGTCCTCTTTAAAGCCTAACAACGTTTGTATGAAGCATTTTTCTGTATTTAACTTTTCCTACAAGATATTTCACGTTATCGATTAAAACGGTCCACCCTGTATATAATGGATCTATGTCAAATCAAAAAGTATTATTAGTAAAAAGTATAAATATATAGAATGTATTAAATGTGGTATTAATAATAATATATTTTATATACATGGGTTGAAATGAGAATCCACTAAAATCACCAATATTTGTACGTCATAAATGGTTTTATTGTTTATTATTTTTGTTTTGCCACACACAAAAATAACACCCCACAACATCTGTTATTATTATGATATAATATTATGATTATGATTATTATTATTATTTCATACGAACACATAATAAATGTAATAAATAACAATGATGTTCAGCGTGTTTTATACAGCGATAGAGAATGTACTTTAGTGTTACCTAATCACATAGCAGGTACTATGGATCACAGAAGTCGTGTCCTTTTTACAAAATTGTCTAATCATTTTGTGCATTATTCATTTGTGGATTGTGGGAAAATATGGTATCTACAAAATGACGGTAAAATATTGAAAAAAAATAACGACTCTCGTAATCCATAGATAGATAGATAGATTGTAGAGGCGGCCCTGGATGGGCTGCACTTCGACCATTTGGTCCATTGTGATGCCTAAGGATGTGAGGATGTGAGTGGAGTGGAAGGAATTTTTGTGTATGGACTAGGAATTGGCAGGATATGCGGCTGTTGCCGACTATGATAGGAACTATGCCGTTATTCATCTGGAGTTCGTGAAGGAAACTGCAGAAAACCTTCTCAAGCATAGACGGTTACTTCGTTCTTGTCCATACGCCGACAGTTTAGTCAATTAACCGCCCCTTTTTTTTCTTAATAATTGACAATCTGCTGATGTCGGGATTCGAACCCATGACCTTCCAGTTTGCAAGACGGCATACTGCACAGACGTAACGCCTTAAACCGCTCGGCCACTTGGACTGGCGACTTCGTGATCCATAGTACAATATGAAATAGATGATTTGTGTCTATTAAGAATTTATTATTATGTATAATCTGTAAAAGTTTCGCTATTATTTCAAAATTTTATAATTGATTTGTTGCTTTATTTATTCGGTTTTTGAAAAAGTGTTTCGTATAAAACTTATTCATTATAAGTAAACTTACAACTTTTATTCGAAACATTTTTCCGAAAATAAAATAAATAAGGCACTGATAAATTATAAAATGATGACTTTTGCAGCCAATTGTACAAGATACAATTTTAATTTATTAAAACACTACAAACAAAACAAGCTGCGGAGAGAGTGAGTCTGAGTGTCACATGTAGTGCCAGTCATCAGGTCCGCTGTCCACAGGACCAACAGTTTATTGTATAAACCAATCTTATGGAGAAAAAAATTATTGAGTGAAGTCGAAGAAATCTATTGGGAATTGTAGCATATCAAAATGGTCTGTGGTAGATAAATAAGAAAATTGAGCTTGTAGATCTACGTCTCTTGCCCGAACCACCGTGACATACCTTTCGGACTACAAGATTCCTTAGCGTACTCGTTTCATAGAGGAAGGTTTTATAATAAAGAAAAGCTACCTGAGCGACACTTTTTGTGTTTATTTTATTTACACGCTCAAATCATAAATATTTTTGTAAACATTAATTACAGAAAATGGTCGATAGATAAACTGATGTTAAGTTCCATATTTTTACTCTCAATTGCATACTTAAATGATAAATTTTTTTTGTCTACCCAATATGAAGAGAGATGTTCCAAAATTTGTGTTAAATTCAATTCAATAACAAACTTTAGATGAATATCGACAAATTCTTGGCTGCATTCGCTCTACTACCAATAAGGAATATGCATGAAAATTGTGTTTCACATTTATTTTCAGAATATGAAAATACTGTTAATACTGTAATAATATTTAAAAACGAAATTAAACTCCGATAAATATCAAGGACGCTATAAGCTTTTAAATATTATTATCTGCCTCTTTCTTGCAAAAATACTAAAAACGGAGTTTTACGTGTATTTTAAATGGTGAAAGTGTAATATGACGTCGCATAACATATCAAGAGGTCTATCACCCTCTTTGTCTAATCGGGAATTTCAATCATTCATATCTCGCTTATTTTTAAATTCATATCTTGCTTAAGTTATTTCAAAGTAATTTTACCTTGATATTTGTCAAGTAAACATGCTTCAATTCGAGTGAAAAAAAATTTTCATGTATATTCCCTATTTCCCGTCTACATACAAATTCCTTTTTTCCACCCATAACCTTAATGTATAGGTATTACAATGAACCTTATGGTTTGGGTGTGCCCCGACCGGGGCAGCCGCTACAACCTAATATGCTTACAATAAATTTTGAAGAAAACATTTTTGTACAAAGTTTTCTCTCTATAGGTACAATTAGCTGCAAAAGTTGGTGTTATTTTGTAGTTGATTTGTGCCTTATTCAATCAGTATGCGAAAACCGAATCAATAAGGCACAAATCAACTATAAAATTTAAAAAAAATCATCAACCTTTGCAGCCAATTGTATTATGGAAAAGTTGATATCATTTTTTTAAATTTTATAATTGATCGGTGCCTTATTAATCCGGTTTTTGAAAAAATGTTTCGAATGAACGTTTTTCATCTATACATGGTATAAAAGCAAGTCGCCTTCCGCGTCTGTCTGTATGTTTATCCGCTACCTCCTTCTAAACTACGCAACGGATTTTGAAACGGTTTTTACCGTCATGTAGATAAATTTTTCCAGAAGGTTTATATGTATAGTACATCTTAATTAAAATTTCGTATGTGTAACTAATAAAGATATTTCGAAAAAAATTTACTTTCATGGCTTACGTATTTTCAAGTTAAGACACCAAAGTTACATATCACCTTAGTTACATATTATACAACTTTTTTAAACTCTCACATGTGAGGTGTTGTAATAGTGTGGACATAATCATATATTTGGTTGTTGTATAGTAACGATTCTCCGATCAATGAGCTTAGATTAAAGTGTAGTAATTAACCATGCGAAGCCGGGCCGGGTCGATCGAAGCAGGCGGGTATCAGCTAGTTATAAATATAGTAACAACTTTTATTCGAAATATTTTTTTCAAAAACCAAATGAATAAGGCAGAAACCAACAATAATATTTTTAAAAATGACATCAACTTTTGTGGCCAAGTGTACTCAAACTAATCTCTCTATACTCAAACATATTGTTTTGTACAACTCTGTAGTTGACATAAAAGTTATGTGACTATTATTATAAATATAGTGATAACAATCATCTTGTTATCAATACAACAAAACAACCAGATACATTTTATAATTTATGTATTTTTTCAATCCAACATTTTCATCGAGTGTCAACGTATCATCATTATATTTTTCAAGGTCAACAAACAAATAAAGACATAATGTTATGTATAATCCATGTCAAAGGATTATTTTTTACTGTTTGTTATCGAACTTAGGAACGATTCATTTTACGGAAATACAATGAAATTCTTTTGAAATAAATTTCACAATATATGACATTTGAAAAAAATCATGAAATTCTTTTGAAATTTTTGTAGCTTGTAGACTTATCCGTTCAAAAAATATTATCCCCACTATTTCGCATTATGAACTCAATTTCAATAATTTGACAAATGTTCACAGTTTACTCTCAAGTCATTACTTTTATGGTAGACCACCAAAAAAAAAAAAAAAATTAAACGAAACGTAACTATTTTATGAAGGACTATTGACATCAGATTGCATATTATATAAAAGAATGTAAAAAATTTTATGAGACTCAACCTGTATCTACAGACATAGTCTGCCAACACACTTGTATAATTATAGAGCTGAGGCAACTCGTTGGAGGACTTTTTATCGATATTTTACATTAGTTGAAGTGTAAAATACACATTGTAATTGAATATATAGTATGTAATTGAAGTAAGTATGGTACTAATTTTATATATGGGGTGGGGTGTTCATTTGAAATGTTTCCATATAAATATTTTTTTAAATATACATTTTAAAGGGGAAATTTATCAGGTGAATTTTAAAACTATATGGATGTAACTTGAAATATTGGAAGCAATACTAATATTACATGCAGTAACACTTAGAATGTTTCAACTTAGAATGTTTATACTTAAAGTAGCTCGAGAAATGAAAAAAAAAGTTGAATGATGGGGTGAAACACTGATAAACTAGGCTGAAATGGATGGTTTATCTGAGTCGGGCACCCTGTATGCAACTATTGTATATTTGAATTCATATTAAATTATTTAGATCAGTTTTTTTCTATCATAACTAAAAAAAAATTCGTTACGCAGGAGCTTATCGAACTTACCGAAATTCCTTAGAATACATAAATCGCTATCTATTGGTCATAATTTTAGTCTGATCAAAATGAAATATCTTATCTGATATGATTTTGGTATTTGCAAGTTCAATTTTTTAAATAAATGGCATAAGTCAAGGGGGAAGCGGGACATAGAGAAAGAAGAAAACACAAAACTAAAAATATCTCTCTTAATATTAACAAACTCGAAAAATGTATACGGGGTAAAGTTGTAGAAAACTATGTTTGCAACAATTCATTACCAGATCATTTTTTCTCAAACTCTTATGTGTACAGAGATATTTAAGAATTTAATTTCAATTTTAATTCGTAAATATCAAGGGTAACAGAAAAAATGATCAGAACCAAAACTATAGTAAAATTAATTATCTATAACTTTTAGACATTTTAGATATATGTATTTCAAACGGATTAAAACAGCGATCGCTAAAGCGATTACAGACACATACATATATATGTGTTTGTATACATATATATATATATATATATATATGTATACAAACAGACCCATATATACATATATATATATATATATATATATATATATGTGTGTGTCTGCAATCGCTCTAGCGGTCGCTGTTTTAATCCGATTGAAATAAAATTGGGTATGTAAGGTGTTTTTGGTATTTGAACGGTCGTGTTCGTTAATGAGATATGAGTTTGTTAATGAGCAAAATCGAACAAGGGAAAAAGGGGTTTGGAGGCAGGGGAAAACACAAAATTTGTTATATCTGTCTTAATGTTGGAATAATCGAAAAATGTATATATACCTATATACATAAATTTTACAGATGGTGATTTTCGACGTCTACTTTGTAGGATCGATAAACAATTGAAGAAATTTTTGCGAAATTTTGACTTTGGTACGAGACCAATAGCTCCATTTCCTTTCAGGAAATTCACTTATAAAAAGCATGATTTGTTTTGATTACTAAGTATCGATTAAATTTGAGTTTTTATTCATTTTTAAACGGATAGAAAGATAAAAAAGACTGTTTGGGATTTAACGAAAAATATTGTTGTATAAAATTTAGCTTTCGGAAATGATTAGAATTATAAAAAGTAAATGGGACAAAATCGGACAAAATGTTTCGGCAAAATGGGAAAATCTGTCCATCTTTGAAACCGTAACAGATACAACAAAAATGTAGATACCCTAAGTGTTCCTTTTAAAAAAACAACTTTTTTATAACCTTTTTTACATAAATGCAGAACATACTGGGTATTTAAAAAATTCACTCAGTTAGTTGTTATTTTCTTTCATTTTATAATGGATTTCAAACATGAAAAATAGATAAAAAATCATGCAGCATATTCCCAATTAGTGCCTCGATCCATTTTGTGTATTTAAAAAAATTTATTATTGCGGGTAATATTTTTCGAGTGTATGTATGAATGGATGTCTATTTCTTTGGAACGCTCGCTGTGTAGACTAAACGCCTTGATGGATTTTAACGTATGAGTTATCGTTCGTATCGTGGGAGTATCATCGGGTATAATATTTAAATTTGGCGTCTGCGAATCTGCGAAAAAGAGAGAGGCGGAATAAAAAACACTTTATGCTTTTAACACTTTTATGCTAGCATTTTGGCACAAACTACCAAAAAAAACTACGTTTAATGTAAGGACAGTATGTTAATTCTTTTTCTCGTTGCAGTAAATTATGTTTTACGCAATCGTGTTTAAATTTTTTTAAATTACTTTTTACTTCTTTAATGAAAATTGTTTTTATGATTTTCATGACATTAAAAAAAAATTTTTTTTTAAAGCGCTTTTCGTTAATTTTAAGTATATTCTATTGTTCGATACGACGATTCTTTTCTATTACAACAAACCTCTATATACATTTAATTTTACTTTACATATTAATTTTATTATTACCCTTTGACGAACGTACAACATTAATTAACAGAAAATTGAATGAAAAATTTGAAAAAATAATTTTTCTATTGATGTCGTTTCCTTCTTCAAATAAAATCCGAATTATGATTGTACCTCAACAGTAAAACAAGTAATGTAACAACTAACTGAGTTACTTGTTTGAATACCCAGTATATACTGAGTATATATATAAAGATTAGAATTGTTAACAATTTTTTAATTGTTCCACAATTTTTTTTAAATCTCTAAAAGTTGGGCATATTTTTCGCTTTCCGAAACACGTTCTGATTTTATCCATTAACGATCTTGACCATGATTGTTTGTTCTAGAATCTATCTCTTTACGTTCTTGAGTTATCGTGTCTACGGACAGACAGACGGACGGACGGACATGCGGAAATGGCCGAATTAGGCCATTTTATAAACACTTATATCAAGCTTTTATATCAAGGATTAATATTTTCAAAGGTTACAAAGTCGGGACTAAACTTAATATACCTTGTATATTTAAATATACTGGGTATACAAATAGTATGTATGGATGCCTATGTACATGCCTTCGTTCATCTTTCAATTGTATTTCTCCTTTTCAATTTTGAGTACAAATTATGAGAATACTATTGAGTTTATGAAAAAAATTGTCAAACAAAAGTTATTTAGTTTAAAGAGAAAAAGATTCTTCGTCAACAAATTATTTTTCTATCTCTTACGGTATCAAAAATATAAATTTTCCCTCCTGGCGGGGGGAAACACGTTCCAATTTTGCTCATTAACGAATTTGATCTTACTTTTTTGCTCTAGAACACACAAACAAATTTTCAGCTCGTTATCTCTTTTAGTTTTTGAGTTACCGGTTTCATAGACAGACAGACAGACGGACGAACATGCGGAAATGGACTAATTAGGTAATTTTATGAACACCTATAACAAATTTTTTTTTCTGCGATCAATATTTTCAAGGGTTAAAAAGTCGGAACTAAACTTAATATACCTTGTATATTTACAAATATCCTGGGTATAAAAATGAACTGTTTAATCAATGACACCATATTGTACCTTTGTTGAGAGGAGCTGGTATACTCTATATTTATTTTGATGTATTTGCTAGGCCAGGCTTTATTTCTTTTGAAACTTAGTAAATGTATTGAATAGGTCGTTAGTTGATATGTGATTATCATATATTTTCTGATCAAAGAATAATGTTCCGAAATTAGTCAAAATAAAACTATTGTTACGAAAGTCGATAAAATTTGTAGTGCATCACCAAATATTTATGAGATGTGGTACTATGGTCGATTTTGACTTATTACGAAAGAATCTGCAATTATTTTTCATTTCCCAAAAGTTGTTTTTCAAGGCCAAAACAACATGCTTTATTGAAAATTGTCAATTTAAATGATACTATCCTGGTCTATTGCCATATAATAGAGTAGGATAGTAAATGTGTGTACAACAGCGACGCGCGTACCTTCCGTTGACAATATACACTCATCGGATTCTCATAACGCTCTAAAAGAAGTGTAACGTAAAAAAATAAAACAAAAAATAAATAAATATTGACCGCAAATATTTCAAAGGAGTGTATAATCGCTGTCAATAATAAAGTTTTTCAGGGATTAAAGAATCCGAACTTGTGATAGATACTATTACATTTTAGGTGTAATAAAATGTAAGGCTGTACAGAAATGACTGACACTTCGACTATATGCCACGATTGAGATTGCATATTTTCATTAGGAAGAAAGGTTTATTATTCCGAAGTTTCAGATAGTTGTTTTAATCATTTCAATTTATTTCAAATACAGTGATACTAAGGTTATTTAGACGGAGTAAATACTAGAGATTATTTAGACGGTTAATCCAAAACATTGCGTGTAATTTATGTCGTGGAAGTCACAACATATGACTAAGAATTTCATCCTGGAGGATGAATTACTTGACTGGATCCGGTTACGGTTACGTTCTTACGGACATTCATGTGTGATGGCTTTTTAAAAACTTTTATTAAAGCCAATTGTTTTGAAACGGTTATTTTTCTTTTATAATTTAATTTTCTAGTGTCACAGGTGCAATTTAAATCTAAAATAATGTAAAGAATAGAAGAGAAAATGATGAAAGTGCTGACTTGTGTATGTTTCTGTTTGGTCACTTTCTCTTTACTATTCACAGAGAGGTATTGCATTTTATTCGATACAATCACATCGAATATTTTTCTTTCAATATATTAAACTTTATGCATCAAAGTTTAATAGTTCTGATAGTTTTTTTAAAATTATATCTGAAGAACAATTGGTTACGAAACGATGCCGAATAAAATGCGTTACTAAAAACACTGAGTGCATATATTAAATCCTTATTCCTGAAAAAAAATTTATTATCTAATAAAAAAGTATGTACGAGTAAATCTAATATAAATAACATAGATCAATAATACGTCTCTGTCGGCAAATAATAAACCTAGATAGATAGCGATAGATTGTAGAAGCTGCCCTGGGCGGGATACACTTCGACCTTAAGGTCCATTGTGATGCCTAAGGATGTGTGGATGTGTGGATGTGAGTGGAGTGGAATGAATTTTTGTGTATAGACTAGGGATTCGTAGGATATGCGGCTGCAGCCGACTATGATAGGAACTATGCAGATATTCATCTGGAGTTCGTGAAGGAAACTGCGGAAAACCTTCTGAAGCATAGCCGGTTACTTCGTTCAGTTTAGTCAATTAACTGCCCCTTTTTTTTGTTTTCTTAATAATTGACAAACTGCCGATGTCGGGATTCGAACCCATAACCTCCCAGTTTCCAAGTAGGCATACTGCGCAGACCTAACGATTAAGACCGCTCGGCAACTTCGACTGGTTAATAAACCTAATTACTCTGAGTAATGTTTATTGCAAAATTATACTAAACTTAAGGATGTTCCAGCATGAAACCAATTTCGACAGATTTTGCTCATGTTTTTTCAAAATAACGTTTTCAAATAAATCCCGAAGTTTTAGAAATTTTGACCATTTAGAACTCTGTTATTAAAAAAATACTCGACAGAATTTAACAAAAAAACCAGAATAGTAAAGATAAATATTTATTAAATAAATTTAAAAAAACCGTTTTGTTTTCGAAATATAACAGTTTAAAATTACATTTATTTGTATATATGAATAGTGAATATATCTATGTGTTGTGTGTACGTGTGTGTGTGTGTATACATGTATTCTATAATAAAAGCAAACCGGTTTTTTGTCCTTTTTATATAAGACAGTGCATCCTTAGAGAGAATCAAAAGCAGCTTTTTTCGAAAATGTTAATTTTTAATAATAACTAACGACTAACGACGAATAGGTTAAAAGGCATTTACCTATTGTGGTTACAGGACTATTATATTAGAAAGTTATGATTGGTGATTCTTTTTTATTCTTTTGGTGATTTATATCTTTGAGATACTTTGTATTCTGATTTTGATAATAAAGGATGATTCTGAACGCTTCCGTACTGTTGTTTTCATCGATTGCCAATTTCATATCTGGCTGATAAAGACTCTATTGCAATTGAAACAAAAATAAGATAAATAAATATTAAATAAGATAAAATATGTTGAACGAAAACATCCTAAGTTAGTTTATAGGGATTGAATTATGGATGCAAGAAAAAATTACGAACTTGAAAATTAAAATTGACAATAGAAACTTGTTTATTTAAAATATAAAAAATTTTTTATTCAAAATACAAAATATTTTTTGGCATTAGTATGATAAATAATATCGTTTTCTGTCATAAGTTTTTAAACAAATATTTTCATTCGCTCGCCCACATTTTATCCAAATGAAATTTTTTAATTCTAAACAAAGTGCTTGTTAACACATGGCGCATTAATGTAAATACACAATATGTATAAGTTGTAGGTATAACATCAATGCAGTCGTATTATACTACCGCCAGCTAGATGATAAACTGGATATACTCGTAGCTTCATTGTCAATCGTTCATTTTCATAACACCCTTATATGAAAACCTTAAATATATTGTTTACCTGTCCATCAATAAGATTTGCTAGTTAATGTGTTCTAGAACTAAAAGACGTGGCGTCAAGTACGTAGCTGAACAAAATAGTTCCAAGCGTTCCCACAAAAAAAAAATATTTTTAACCACAAGAGGTAGATGAAAACTTCATATACAAAAAAATTTTTTTTACATGATTTTACCACAATTTCGTTTAAAAAATCTGTAGTCTTAGAAATCTGCAGAGGCATATTTTTTGAAATATTTTTATGTAATGTATAGTTTAAATTTTTTTTTGTAAATATGTAATACAAGTTAATTTTTTCAATCCTCCATTTTATAGGAAACATGAAATAATAGTTTATTTTGCGTCGAAAACTACGCGAAAACTTCGAGTGAGTATGTGCATGAGTCTTTATATCTTTTATACAGTTTTAGCGTTAATTGAAATTGTGGTTTTCAAGCATGCAAAAGAAGTCTAACTTCTAACCGGAGTATTAACGTATGCACAAACTGTTTTATCGACATTATTTTTATGCAAGATTGATAGCAATAGCAGGTTATAATAAAATGTCTAGAAAGGATTTTACTAAAATAAAATTATTATAGAATTGTGGTTAAAAATATAGAATTGTGAATAAATAATTATAATATAAAATTTTGGAATTCGTGCGCAAGCCAAGTTAACAATGTAGGAGCAAGATTATAATATTCCTGTTTTCAAATATTTACAAAACTGTATTTATTAAAGTACATATATCTTTCACGGTTGTTCTAGAGCTACCAGACAATAATTTATGGCGGTACATTCTTTTATATGTAACAATAACTTATAGAGGTTACTACTTCGTTCAACTAACTATTGTATATAGTAATTTTTTCAATGTGAAGTACACTTAATTTTTTAGTTACTTTGTTTGTATTCCACTCTTCATCTGCTATACAGAAAAGAGTAATTTTAGTCGTATATATCTAGCCCATTATCATATATAGAATACGAGGTCTCGAAAAATTCGTTCCATTGCCCCCTCAATATTAAAAGTGGATAGAGTTGCTATTTGTCAGCAACTTCATTATACTCTTCTCAAAATAAAATGTCCTCTGATTAAATACATGACTTTTGGAAAACAGAAAAGCACCTCTTACCGATTGGCCAATTCTACTCATTAAATAACTTTGGGTTTCAAATTAAAAAACCATATCAGAAATTTAATCTATCTATACATAGTATAAAAGGAAGTTGCCTTCCTCGTCTGTCAGTATGTTTATAAGCTAACTCCTTCTTAACCACGCAACGAATTTTGAAACGCTATTCACCATCATGTACATATTTTTTTCCGGAAGGTTTATATGTATAGTACATATAGTACAATCGTATGTGTACAATCGTATGTGTAGATATTTCGAGAAAAATTTACTTTCACGGTTTTTTAAATTTTAAGTTAATACACCAAAGTTACATATCACCTTAGTTACATATTATATAGCTATATACATATTATAAATTATATAGCTATATCCTTTCGAAACTCATCCATCCCAAAATAAAACTGGGTTAGGGGAAAAGTAGGTGAAAAATCAGTTATTTCCGTTCTTGAAATATTTGGTTTAAGAAAATGGTATAATTCATTTTTTTAAGATAGATCCAGCATTGATTTGTATAATCAGAACAAAAAACCGGTTTACTTTTATTATAGAACAAATACAAATACACATATATACTCCCTTAGACCTGTTTTACACGTGCAAGTTTTGATGAAATTTTTTAATCGCAATAATATTAGGTGATATAACTGAACTATACACACGCAGAAATTGACTTAAAATATATCTATCGCATGTTTTGTTAACAGCTATAACTCTCATCCTGTTTACTATTTCTTTCTTTGTCAACCGCTTCAGTAACATGATCAGAGTATACCAATCACAAGGAAGTAGAATATAAACATATCAACATATAGTGTGTACAATCGTACACACTATTCTGACATATTACGTTGCATATAAGATTTCATGAAATAAAATCGTCAAAATAGAATCGCCTGTTCTCTATTTCATCAAACTTAAAACATGCATTAAAAAATACTACTGCGCTTGTGCACCAAATCATTTATATTAATAGGTATTTCAAAAGTTACATACGTGAAAAATAACCCATACATATATATTTATATACATACATTTATATACGCATTAATGTAATTTTGAAAGAAAATAAATTTTAAATTATTATATTTCGAAAACAAATCGGAAAAACGCAACTTTTATCTATATATTTATCGAATATTTATCTTTACTATCCTCGTTTTTTTTTTCTGTCGAGTTTTTTTTCCAATACAACAGATAATAGTTGGGTGGGAATGAAGTTTTACATGCTTCTAATGAGAGGTGATCTTCAAAATTGCGAACTTTGATATTAATTATCTCGCATTCTAAACGGTTAAAAATTCTGTAACTTTGGGATTTATTAAAAAATATTATTTTTAGCCTGGAAAAAAAATGCAAAATCTGTCGAAAAGTGATTATATGCTGGAACTGCCTTAATAATAACTTTTTTTAAATAAATTAATTGCTTTTAATATCTTGACACTTCAATCTTTTTTGGAGATATAAAATCTTATTATTTTGATATAATATTAATTAAAATCGTTCTATTCATTTAAGTTTAATAAATTGTTGAATTGAATTTTAAGTTTAACAATAATAAAACATTATTTGTTTATCTTTGCATTGTAATAATAACATAGCTAAATCTATTAGAGAATGAAATCCTTTATATTTATTTTAAGTAATGCGTTTTTTAAACATAAATAATCAGACATTTGTTTAAATTGTTTAATTTCATTTTTTAAACATAAGGAAAACGGTAAATATCTTAATATTATATAGAATGTTTGTTGGTCAAGTGTACAAGCAAACTTTACATCCAACTTATTCAAGCCCATATGAAATAATGTACATTCTAACGATAGTCTAACGATACTGCAAACGACATAGAAGCAAGGTTATCAAGTCGGCCAATAATCAGGCGCAGATCCAGGGCTCAAAAAAGGTTTTGGTCACAGCAACCCGAAAATCGCCCTAGTGCGAGTCGAAATATGGATTCGCTCATGATCGATATAGTGCATTCCTACAAAGGGATGTATAGTTCCATGTGGACAAAGCCATGGGGCAGACACTAGTAAATTAATATACCTGTAAAATGTTAGTTTGTTCGCTCACGAAAACTACAAAAGTAAATGTGAGTTTGTATGCACATCACAGTGTCACTGACTGACAATAACAAAAAACTTTATAAAGTAAACTTTTTTTCGATTTAAGTTAGGTTACCTATGTTTTCAAACAGTACAAACTACTAACGATAGCGCCTCGCCACGCCACCAGAAAGGAAGGCGGCTCGGGAGTTTTGGCGGCAATGTATATGAGCATACAACACACGCTGATTTTTAAATTAGTAGACGACTATGTACTTTGAAATTAGTAGATGACTATGTGGATCTAGCGAATAGTCATCTCTTTTTTCAAATACAAGTATTCAAGTGCCAAAAAGAAACTGAAAATATGATGTCAAAAATGTGACATAACGTGTCAGAATATCGTCTATGATAACTAAGTGCTTCGCTGCGCTCCGAGTCACGCACGATTCATTCTTTTTTAAATTTTATTAAGGCATTGTATATAATATCATCAGCCTATCGACCTCAATAGACCGTGACAGTGTGACGTCACAAGTCTATTAGGGTGGTGGGCATGCCCATCGTGCCTACAACGGTGGATAAACGCTTGCCAATAATTCTCTTTTTAATACATTCTGATTGGTTTTCATGAAATGTATACCGATTTTAGAGACCTTTCACATCAATTTCAAGGCTATCACATTAATTGGTACCTATCATATATTTATTTTTCCATACTTTATCCAACAAAAATGAATACATTTTGCTTTCGTTTGTCTATCAATTGTGTGTCTCATTTTCAACTTTTAGCACAAATTATGAGAAAATTATTGAGTTTAAGAAAAAAGTTTTCAAACAAGAGTTGTTTATTTTAAAGAGAAGAAGGCTTTCTGTAAACAATTTTTTTTCTATCTCTTACGGTTTCAAAGATATAAATTTTCCCCCTTGAAGTTTTTTTTTCAAAGGAACGCAATCACGCGAACCTGTCTGTGCCATCATATCATAGCTTCAACGTTAATTGATTATGGATAAGATACTTATCCATAAAATAATTTTATTTTTATTTGATCCATTTGAATCTATTTCAAAAAAGGTGTGAAATACTTATGCAGAAATTTTAATTTAAATAGGCCAAAATTTTCTAACATTTTTTTAACATCAAAATGCTTGATATGAAAAATCATACACATCTAGGGATGGGGATCGAACCCACGACCTCTGGCATTCTAGACCAATGCTCTACCAACTGAGCTACCTTAGATGTTATGGTAGTACTATGCATATGATCTTTCACTATCATTTCTGATGCCATTGTATTATTAATTTTGTTTTTTATTTACTATTAACATATTTTTCAAATAGTTTTTTTTTGTAAACTAGCGTCTATTTATTTCCATTGTTAGTATGGTTGCCTTTCGGTTATATTATACCAACGGAAGCGACTAGCGTTTACTTACTTTGACATTTAAGTAATATGTCTGAACATTGATACCATTTTTTTGACATCAAAATGCTTGATATGAAAAATCATACACATCTAGGGATGGGGATCGAACCCACGGCCTCTGGCATTCTAGACCAATACACTACCAACTGAGCTACCTTAGATGTTATGGTAGTACTATGCATATGATCTTTCACTATCATTTCTGATGCCATTGTATTATTAATTTTGTTTTTTATTTACTATTAACATATTTTTCAAATTGTTTTTTTTTTTGTAAACTAGCGTCAATTTATTTCCATTGTTAGTATGGTTGCCTTTCGGTTATATTATACCAACGGAAGCGACTAGCGTTTACTTACTTTGACATTTAAGTAATATGTCTGAACATTGATAACATTTTTTTGACATCAAAATGCTTGATATGAAAAATCATACACATCTAGGGATGGGGATCGAACCCACGACCTCTGGCATTCTAGACCAATGCTCTACCAACTGAGCTACCTTAGATGTTATGGTAGTACTATGCATATGATCTTTCACTATCATTTCTGATGCCATTGTATTATTAATTTTGTTTTTTATTTACTATTAACATATTTTTCAAATTGTTTTTTTTTGTAAACTAGCGTCTATTTATTTCCATTGTTAGTATGGTTGCCTTAAATTTTCTGTTCGTCTGCAATAATTTTATTCAATTTAGAGAGGTGTTAAGTTAGAAATCTTTGTCTTTCTGATTATGTATCTATCTATGGCATCGTGGCACCCAAATGGATGTCAATGTGGATTTTTGTTTGAAAACTAGGCTAAACTGGATGATAAGTAAATATGTTCGATGATGATCATTTCGTTATAATATAAATTAAATTATACAAAATTATTCCACTTCTAAAGTTATCAAAATTGAATAGACAACTTCGAGGTATCATAATTGCGTTCTTTTGAAAAAATATCTATAAAGAAATCCATTTATAAATAAAATATAAAAATGATTATTTCATGAAACTTATGGGGGAAATTCTAACCTTATCTAAAGTTGCACTAGAGTTTAAGAAGGCTTCTCTAAAAGGGAACACTTGTACATTATTATATTTTAGATATCATTAAAGAAATAACTGATTAATGTGTATGAAAAATGTTTGTTTCCTAGTTAAAAACTGAAGAATAAAGAACAAATTTAAAATTTTGTATTTTTAATTATGTACAGGGTGGTACAAAAATGTGTGACTATACAGGAGCATCATCTACACACCAAAATAAGCACAAAATATTTAGTTTTTTTTTCGAATTCGCTCCGGTTAGCCACAATCTGCCTATTTGTGTTTTTTTCTTTTATTAATATTTCAAAAACCATTGAAGAAATTATTTTGAAACTCGGCAAATATTTCACGCACATAGACCTCATGAATATCCAAAAATATTTTTCCAAAATCAAATATGCAGGAAATCAATAACCTTAATAAATATTGTTCCGATAAACATGTTTTAGAATTTTGAATCGAACAAAACAACGACACCTTACTCATCAAAATCGATTAAAAAATATCGAAATTACAGTTATGTAATAATTTTACTTCTGTAATAATCGTTAAAAATTGCTTGATGTGATTCCTATGGAGCATCGAATTGCTTATTTTAATCAACTGACATTTAATTTCATTAGAACAAATGTTCGAAGACCACCATTAACGACAATGTATAGCTCCAGAGGTGGCCATGGACTGCATCACCCTCTCGAATGCTCCAGGCATATTTCTGATTCTGCGACATCTATTCTCAAGCAGCACTCTCAACTGGGCAATATTGTGTACGGTTATAAAATAAACAATATATTTCATAAGTATAAAACGAATAGCTACAATATGTTTGTAATTATTTCCGACAGACATTAGCACTGTTTTACGCAATTGATACAATGCAAAAATTGATAAAATGAAGTGGAGTATAAAAAAATTAAAATAAAGTACTTATTTGTACAAAGACATTATCTTTATTAGTTTCCTTATTTCATAATGATATTTCCTAGTGTACGTAATGAAAATTGCAATAACTGCAACGTATTTTAATTCCATTTCGTTTAAACAAGCCGCCGCAATAATATACAAAAGTCTAAAGTTTAACATATACACTAAAGGATTTAATAATGTTATTGTTTTAAAACAATGTTATTTCAAACGTCAAATCCCCTTTATTTGAGTGATATTTAATTATTTAATTATTTTAAAAGGACCTTTGTTTAAGTTTATCAACGTTAAAACAGTAGGTATATAATATTTATATCAAGTTCTAACGTTTTGTTAAACATAGGAAAAAATATACATACATTTGTATTATGTTAATATTTTGCAACATTTTGAGTATATTTAGCAATTTCTGGTATGATATGTACTGAAGATATAACTGGGCACTATTTTTACAATCTGACTTAAAAAAGCAAAAAATGTAAAAAATATGAAGATGCGAAAATGTTTATATTTCTAAAAGCGTGTACCCCGAAACGTTGTAGACTTTTTTTATCAAAATGTTCTCTTTCAATTTCCAAGCAAACAAAAGTTGAGAACTGTTGTTTATAGTAATATTCGCACGTACACTACTCTACTCGGCTACCCATCTCGTACCTTGCTGTGTCTGATACGATCTATTTTGTATACACTTATACATACGCAGGCATAGTCGACAACAAGACTAAATATAACACAAATAGATATACATACTTTTACCTTCAGTGAAGTTACGTTCAATTATATCGTACATAATAGTATTGTAAATAATATCTGAACAAATAATAGTAAATAAACGCCGAATATCATTTAATCAACTCTTTTAATTAATTGTATCACCTAAACCTGCCAATCTCCCTCAAGAACAATATTAAGATATGTTCTAGTTAGAATGAAAGTTACTTACCCAAAGTAATGAATAACTGCTCGTTCATAAGAGGTAAATAGATATGCGCATATATATCCCTATAAATAGACTTGTGAAATGGTATCACATTCATCTTAACTAGAATTACCAACCGTCCCGAATTTTGTGGGATATCCAGAAAATGAGATGAATTTAAAAGAAAAAAGATTACGATCTCCACGACATTACTTTGGTTAAAAATCTCATAACTATTATCAAGGCCGAATATACACCGATAGAAAATGTATTGCTGAATCACTTCTAGGCGATACTTGAACTTGTTCAGTATCTTGTTTAGTGAGTAATAGATTTTGGACTTCAATATCCAGACGTCTGTGTAGTGCAATATATACTCGTATATCCCCAAGTTACACCACGTAGCTACTACCTACGAACTTGTATTTGTATATTAAATATTGAAGCTAAAATTAACAGTAGTTTAAAGTTCACAAATTTATCCGACAAACTCTAGTTATAGCATGGTTTGGGCCTATAGTAAGTCAATGCCAGTATATCCGAATTTTTCACAGTTAGAAACTCTTATAACAGTTGGAAAGCACTATTTTGTGAAATGTACCGAAAAAAATTTTTCACGATTGGCGACCCTTATCCTAATATCAAATTCTATTTTGATGTTAATTCTTAAATATTATTGGTTTTTGTTCCTTAGGACTATGAAATTTAGTGGCAAGAATTAGAAACACAGTAGTCAGGCTCAATTGTGATAGTTACACATCCGTTAATAAGGTTACGTTAGTAAAATAAACAAAGATTTTTTGTTATGTTAATGAAACTCATAATTTTTTATGAAAAAAGAAAAGTGATAGTTATGGAATGAGGCTTACAACGAGGTATGAGGTATTCGATTTCATAAATTTCCTGTATTTGGTCGATGTCTTATAAATTAATAAAAATATTTATGGAGAAATTAAAACATCAGATCGTACAAAAATTTACATGAATATTTTAAAAATTCCACGTGATTGAACAACCAAAAATAATAACTATTGGTTTAATTGTTGCCTGACTATAGCCGCCACCTTGGAATATGACGTCAAGGATAACTTGACTAAATTTTCGGGGTATGGATAAGAACGAAGTAACTGGCTATGCTTTAAGCTAAGGTTTTCTGCAGTTTCTCTCTACGATGTCTAGATGAATATCGGTATAGTTCCTATCATTGTCGGCTGCAGCCGCGCAACTTAATTCCTAGTCAGCATAAAAATTATTTGTCCTCCACCCACATCTTAAATCTTTTGAATAAAATGTACTGCAGACAGCATGCTCTAAATAAAACAGGAAAAGGTAAACTGCTTCTAGCAGACATTTCGGATAGTGAGGTCTAATAAGCCCAATGGACAATGGATATTTTTTCTTTTTAAATCCCTTTTCAATCCCATTATTTTTTATAGAAAATCCTTGATTTCTGAGTTTTTTTATTCAGTTCTCCCGCATTACTATTGCATAGTATACCTATAAATATTAAAAATGATATTTACTCGTAGTACTATTTACCCATTATCTAATTTTTCAACATTGAGGGGATAAAAATATTAATTTTTAAAGAAAAATAGTGATAATTTACTAAATTTCATATAGCAATAATTAGGTTGTCGATTTTTTTCCTTTGTACAAAATTTAGTGGTAAAACAACTAAGTTGACAACAAAGGATTTAATTTTCTTTGTAAAACTTGTTAAAAGTGGCTGTTTAGAGCACCACAAGCAGACTAGCGGAACATGGCCGCCCAACCGGGTTTCCGTAAATAGGAGCATCATAATTTTACGCCATGTTTTTTGGCATCCATTCAAATATGCTTTGTTGAAAATTATTTCACAAAATCAATTATGTAATAAAATTTCGGCTGATTTTGAGAGGGAAGTTTACGACTATTTTTATGTACAGTGTTTTATTATCTAAACGTTTTAATGTTATGGATATTTTTTTTATTAAGCAAATAAAATTTTAATATAGTTTTCGAACAAAAATCATGCAACATTTTAAAACAATTCAACTATCATATATACTCAAATATCCGATGTTAATGTGATTGAAATGACTATTTTATATGAAAATATTTCTATTTATTTTATTGGAAAGCTGATTAAACCTCTATTCCAAGCATGAAATTTTTAGTTATGTGGGGATAGAATAAAGTGCATTTCGAAATGCAGTTTAATATACCTAAACGAAAGATACCAGTTTGTTTGTAAATGTTATATTTCAAAATATGTTGACCTGTGACCCTTTTAAAATTAGGAAATAATTTTGGCAAAAATAATCGTTTAGTTCAAGAAATAAGTCAAGTCGGATTTTGGTATGGAACAATATAATAAATATATTTTTCTTAAAAGTGCAAAGTTAGTGATATAAAGTGAAAATAGTATACCGCTATTTTAATGGAACACCATATTGTATTTACAGAATAAGGTAACTGAGGAAGATAAACATAAAACTGAGAAATTCTGTCAATTTTGATTAGTAAATGACCACCATTTTAAATTTTTAGTAAATAACCACCATTTTAAAGTTCGTCCGTTGCGTAATAAAAGGTTATATTTTTAGTAGTTACTAATTACGGAACAAACTTTTCGTAACATTATATTCAATTTATCTACTTAATAAAAATCTAGACTGACTGATAGACAACGAACAGCCTAAGTCAGTATGTCCAGAAGCATGAAATTTTGCTCAGGAATCTCTTATATAACGAAGGTGAGCACTAATAAAGACTGGCGCTTAGAAGGTGAGCACTGATAAGTTAATCTCCTAAGGGGATTAAATAGGGGATGTAAGTTTGAATGGGAGTTCGTCATTTTTCAAGTTCGAAATATTGAAATTAGTGTATAGCCTTCTGTTTAAAAATAAAAGTAAGTTGTATCAGTGCTTTTGGAAATTCATTAGTGACTTATCATTCACTAAGGGGGTAAAATAGGAGCCGAAAGTTTGGGTATTTAGACTTCTTACATTTGAGAAAAGTAATGGTTCCTAAAATGTTGCCGATGGGAAATCCCATCGGTCGCACAGCTAGTAATATACTAAAATTTAGATTTATGTTTTTACTTTGCTTTTGTGAATAACTCATATAAAGACGTTTCTTACTTCGTCGTATGCATGTTATGTGAGTAGTCGTTCACTTTAGATTTCAGGTATTTGTAAAAAAAATAAAAATTATACATTCAATATGAATTCGTAGCTTATTTTGTAGAAAATATTACCATAGAGAATTTGTTGTTTTGTTTATCGTCAACTATAAACTTGCAAAAGGAAATTTTTGATTGGCAAACAATACATTATCTACACCATTATAAAATTTTGTTTTTCTTTGTTAATTAATTTATGCAGAATAAAATTAAGAAACTAATTTAGCTGTAAAATAAATATTGAAATCATATGATTTTTTATTCGCTGATTTGCAACTTTATAAAACCATTTTATTTTTTTAATTTCTGTTAGTCATGGTAACTTAAACAAATACTGAAATATTTAAACATTATATTATCGAATGATAATTAGTGAGAACTCTAGGTTTTTGAAATAAAATTTCAAATTCATCCCCTTTATCTAGATCAGTTTTTTGTATTATAAATATGTATTTCGACTACAATGTAGTCATCATCAGTATAAATTAGCTAGTCGTACTTTACTCTTTGACAATTAGAGATAGATATAAAGTCGAGATCAACAGACAAAAATAAAAATAAATAGAAAATTAACTAGATTAGAATATACTAGATTTAAAATATAATAAATTTTAAATTATATTGAAATTGCTCTTGTTAAAATTTCCTTCATTCACATTTGATCTTGTTAATTTTACTCTTATTAAAATTACTCTTATATTGTCGCTGGATATGTTACTTGTTACTAATTTGGTGACATTTTCAGTGAATTTGCTTATTAGAAATTTTTGCATATTTTATACCGTAAGGTCGAGTATACGATTTATTTTTCAACTTGTGTATGCTGGTACTAGTAGCACGAAACCAAAGTTTCCAATTCGAAAGACTAAATATTTCCCTTATACCTTTTGCTCAGTTAGCCTCCATGTTTATTATGGCGTTAATTTATTGTAGAGATCTTTAATTTGTGATCTTTAACAGCTAACATGGAAATCATACTAGGACTGACTCCGCTAAACATTGTAATAATAGCTAAAGCGAGATCCAACGCCAATAGACAATCTTGCAATAATAACTGAATTACATAAATCAGGATGGACATGCAAGGATCGTGGGATCAAGGATCAATCATCTCAGATCCGGCTTTTGAAATTGGCATAGATATACTCCCCAAAATATACTCCTTCTCAAAACATTTCACTGTAGTCTGTGATAGGGACATGTGGACGGCAGAAAAACCACCCCATCTCAAGAAAGGAATCGTTATACAGACGGATCCATAACTGAGGAAGGAACCGAGGTGGGAATTTACGGTGAAAGACCCAAGATAAACATATTCCTCAACTTGTGGAAATATGCCACAGTCTTTCAAGCAGAAGTCTACGCCATACTGACTTGTGTCCGTGAGAACCTACGTAGAGGCTACATAAACCAGCACGTATGTATTCCCTCAAACAGTCAAGCTGCTCTAAAAAAATATATTACAACCGTCTAAAACACAAAATCTATAAATTATAAAAAAGAATAGTAAAACCAAAAGTACACATGGTTTTATAATAATTTATTCGCCGAATCCGGAAAATTATTTTCTGATAGATAACGAATTGAAAATTGTATCATATTTTAGAGAAAGATATGGCTTTCATTATAATTTTATATGAAAAGTTAGTTACTTGTAAAATTACCGGATACTGATTACTTCTATTATCGAAGGATGGTGCGGTAGTATTAATAAAGCACAT